>BSBK01013921.1:0-33634 GCA_027943335.1 Chamaecyparis obtusa | reverse complement strand
CCTATTGTTTAACCACAAAAGCCAAAATGATAATACAGATTATACAATATCTATCAGGTGGAGCAGACATTAAGTTATGACTTAACCCAGTTTGATCCCCTTGCCTTTATCCTTTGTATTTCCACCCAGAGATGATGGGCCTGCATCAAAGGAATGCATCCTTTCTTGGAGCACCCCTTCCTCCTCGATGTCACTATTGAAGTTGATGACCAACGGAGCCGAACTAGTCCAGTCCATGGCTTCTTCGAAGCCAGTAATATTTTCTTCCTTCATGTATGTAGCGAACCAATTTGGGTTGTTTGGAAGCTTGACATGAAAAATTTCAGTCAGAAAATTCATATTGCGGTTTCTGCTCTCTAGAGTAGATTCAAGGGCTTCCCAGCTTTCGACCCATAGAATGGGATATCTAGGAATAAGATTATCCCCCAGGTTTGTTTTCCTATAGTTCCTGGATTTGGGGATCATGAGAGAAGCATCAGTGTTATCGAGGATGATGTCAATATCTCCTAATATGCTCTTTTGAAAAATTTCACACAAATCTCCTTGGTGATTTTCTTGTCTCTTTCAAAGAACATAGTGAGGGAAAGAAACATTGAAGCAATGTATGAATTTACCCTGGTTATGTCTGTGTTACCTAATTATTCTTCTCCTAAAACCTTCATAATTGCCTCCACCATAAGAGTGTTCTTGAATTTGATGATTCCTCTGCTCAGATACCTCATTCTTTACTTATGTTTGTCACTTCTTACCACAAAGTCATACTGGGGTATCCATTAAAGTTTGTTTCGACTACTCTCCTTTGCTAAAAAATAACTTTGAAGATTAATGGAGATTAATGACCTTTAATGTCGTCATTGCCTTCTAAGGAAGTGATTAGTTATCTTGATGTGTCAAGTGTCAAACGCTCTAATAATAATTGGTTTGTATATTAAGTGTTAGTGTGATGATTTGAAGATCATAAATTCTAGCTATCACATCTTGATGAAGCACATGTAAGATATTGTGCCATGTGGTTGACCTATGGTAACTTTAATTAGCATCTTTATTAATGATTCTACTCGAGCTTCATATAGGCTAGTTGTGAGTTAGTGATTGCCAGATCAAGCTTTAGATTCAATAAAGTAGATCGAGCAAAGTATGGTATGTGTTTGGAAATAATGAGTTAACTGTTATCGTGTTGTTTCTTTGCTAGATACAATGGGGATGTTATAATTTTAGAACACTTCCTTGATGAATTTGTTCCTTATGTATTAATATGAGTATTTATTGGTACAATCTCATTATACTTCAATCAGAAAGATTAATTGAGTTTGTGATTACTAGTCGTGATATTTGAATAACCATCTTGATGAATCTATCTACCCAGTTTTGTTAAAGCTTGGGAAGAATTTAAAATGTTTGAAAAGCATGGTTTTATACATCTTGGATAAATACGTGGGTATGTATACGATGCTTTATATATATATATATATATATATATATATATATATATATATATATATATATATATATATATATATATATATATATATATATATATATATATATATATATATATATATATATATATATATCTACACACACATAGATGTATATTCATTTATCCAAGATATAGGTTTATGAATATATAAAGAAATAAATATTTTTTCCACATTTACATCTATATATATATATATATATATATAGAGAGAGAGAGAGAGAGAGAGAGAGTTGGATATGCTTTGGACTACTATAATAGATAATGAATTTGGAATCCAATATTCCTAGACTGAGAGGGAGAGCAATAAAACCTATCCTAAAGGTTCAAGTAAAAATATGGGAATGCCCCCTACTTACCTATCCATTTGGTAGATCTAGTATGGCCATCTCAATTGCCTCTTAATATCCTTTCTTGTAAGTGTGTATGAGTTAGATACTAGTTTGGATTATTTCCTTTACTCATAAGTATACAAAGTCTATAAGTTTTTCTAAGTATGAGTAAGATACCAGTTTGGATTATTTCCTTTACTCATGTTATTTAAGATGATATGGGAACTTCTTCTTCCTCTATCTATCTATAAATGTGTAATACCAAATTCTTTGCACATTTTCATTCCTATTAGAGCTACTACACAGAGTTCCTTAAGATATAAAAAATATTCTTCATAGAGATCTTGACCTAATATAGGGTTCAGGATGCTAAGATCTAAATTGAATAGGTTATCCATTTACCAATCTGATATTTTGATTAGAATCTTCCTAAAAAGGATGACCGATGTTTATGAGCCTCTAAGCGATACCTAAATCTAAAAAAATTATATACTAAGCTCTTTAATAATGTGGATTATCATTGTATCTTGTTCATCCTAGCCATTATCATCTGAGATACTAGGTATTATGGTCTCCTGAGATATTCCATCAACTCCTTCATTAGCTAGGGCATCTGCATCTTTGTTTCCTTCTCTGTAGATATGGTTCAGGGTATAGTGATTGAATATGGAAAGAATCTCCATAGCCCTTTCTACTAGGCCATTGAGGCACTAGTTTGGCATATTACAATTTCTTACCACATTAATAACCAAAGATGAATCCCCTTCAATTTCTATGTTATCTAGATATAGATTTTTTCATAATAACATGCCTTCAATATGAGCAAAGAGTTCTTCATTGTTATTAGATTCTATCCCTAGAGAATTAGATTTGATAGTGATCCTAGATCCATCCCACTTATGGATACAACAACCAGCTCCTGCCTTACCAGGATTACCCCTAGGTGCTCCGTCGAAGTTAAGTTTGTACTATCCAAAATATGGAGGTTTCCATATGCATTTCACTCATTTATCCTCACTTGTCAATTTCTAATTGCCATAGAAAGCAGGGATTTTTAAGCCATACCTCTTATTGTGAAAAACTTCATCCTCATTAGAGAAAATTACATCTATCCTGCCAAACATATTCCTACAATTAACCATTTCAACTATGCTAGCTTCTACTTTGTTTAAGAGTTTATCCAAACTAAGTTTGGATTCCTTGAAGATACGTTGATTTCTTTCTTTCCAGATTTACCAAATCAACATAGAGGGGGTAATCCTCCATATTTTACTATACATATTGTTACTTTTGAATCTAGGCCAACTTTAAATACTTCCACTATGTCATTTTGGAATGTTGTGGACCAACTTAACTTGCCTAATAACCATTTCCAACATTGATTGGAAAAGTTACATCTTATAAGTAAGTGATCCACACTCTCACTTTCTTCTTCACATGGAGGACATCTAGACAGGCCCTGGTATCCTATTTTCCTAAACCATTCCATCGCCAAAATTCTCTTTTGTAAGGATGTCCATGCAAATATCCCAACTTTTGGAATACATTCCTTATTCCAACATAGGTCAATAGGTAAATCCATTGGGACCGGGGGGTTGTATGAAGGATAGCATATCCATCTTTCAAATTATACTCACCATTATTGGTGTACACACTAAAATATGCACTTCTATGAATCATTACTTGCAAGGTTGCTCAAGAATGAGGTCTCACAAAGCGGCTCATAGCTCTCTATGCATGGAGTTGCAAGGTTGAAAATTGCTCTCAGCTAGAGCTACAAACTTGTGACCTTGCTAGTCAACCATGCAATGAGACATTCAAGTGAAGACAAAGGCAACAATGCCAATATCTCCAAGAATCAAGTATGCAATGCAATGCAAGCTATATGATGATGCAATCTAAACTATGAAAGGAAGGTACAATGCAACTAATCTATGAAAGGAAATAGCAAGTGTTACAATGCCTCCTATTTAGACTATGTGAGCTTATTCTATTGCATACAAGGGAAATCTACACTAAGAATGCCATTATCATGCAACTATGAAAGCAAATATGAACTAGATGATGAAAGCAACAAGTCTTCAATATCTTCAAAAGCTCCAAAATGCACCTAAAACCTGCAGCATAACATTAGCATAAAACATGGATATATGCAAATGAAGGAGAGAGCTCTCCTTTTATAAGAAATGACGTGAAATGGACCATGGAGATTAAGAGGCAAAAAGTCTTAATCAGCGGTGGAGCTTGAAAGAGGAGCAATCCATGTGCACAAACATCCTCCAATGAAAGTGAAGTGTTGACTTTTGAGCCTCATGTGAGACAAAAAGTGATTTTTCCCTTTTTATAAAATAGGAATAATGCTTTATTTGTGCAACTTAGGATAAGAGGAAAGTGGGGCTTTTTATTTAATTGAAAGGGGAGGAAATATTCCTTTTAATTAAATAAAGACTTAAGATAAATGGTTAGCCCAAGGATAAAAATCCAATATATGATCAAAATTAGGATTTGATCAAGAAATTGATAATGTTGAAAATATTGATTATTGATAAAAATGATTCAGGTTTGATAAATCAAATAAATGGGGCCCAAAGTCTAGGCGACCATTTTTGGGTGCATACATTTGCCCCTCTTTGACTAATGTGTGATCGATTTGGGAACACATGTAGTCAAAGAATGAAGTTGAAATGTGAGATCGATCTGGGATCACAAAACAACTCAGATATGAGGTTGATTCGGGATCACATCTGGACAAACATAAACAAAAGCTTAGACCAACACCGTCGCTGCTAGGTGCAAATCAAGCTTTAGACAAAACTATCACCATCGCTGCTAGGCAATAATCAATGTCTAAAAATGGGAGATAAGAATCTCAAATTTTGAGCAAAAGCTCACAAAAGATGTCTGAATCAGGAAAATCAAGAGAATTAGGGATGAGAATCCCATAAATACTGCCCCCTCGGAATCGAAATCGAAATCAAGTAGAGGAGAGACAGAAAATTGATAAAGTTGATCAAATCATAATCGAATGTAAGGGTCAAATAGGTTAACCATTAGGCAATAGAACATGCCCCAGCCTGACTGGAAAGATGCAGTCAACGTGAGAAATGAGGGAATGGAATGAATATGAATGAAAGACTAGAAGTTTGGAAGACATGAAAAGATGACGATGCCCCAACAAAGATTAAAAGATTAGGCCTCAAAAGATCAGCCAACTGCGCAGAAGGGGGGAAAAGATTTTGAAACGTGATTTTGACTATGAAGATGACCTCGGATTTCGATTTCGAGTCCGAAAATGGATCCAGGACGTCGAAATTAGCTAGGGGTGCAATTTTCGCGCAATTTCGAGGTGTTTTGAAAATTAGGTCAAAAAGTCAAAATGCTATAAAAGGGGTCAAAATGTCATTTTCAAAAATCATTTGTCTTTTAGCGATTTGAGAATTTCAGAGCTTTAGAGAGAGAAAATGGCTCAGCAAGCAGGAGTTCCCGTCCACAGGCATCGATTTGAGCGCACCCGGTTGCATAACCGGCCACCACACTATCCTGCCCCGGTATGTTTTCGAAAAACTCGAGCTTTTTGGTCATTTCTAGCATTTAATAGCTTCTTTTAGCACGTTTTTTTCAAATTTTAAATTTCAAATTTTTATGTTGGGCGAAATATCGCGCGATACTTTAGAAGTATCGCGCGCTTTGGGGAGAAGTATCGCGCGATACTTCACGTGCCCCAAAAGTATCGCGCGCTTTAGACAATAGTATCGCACGATACTGGGCGAAAGATCGCGCGATACTGGGTGAAGTATCGCTCGACATAAGGTTTATCGCCCCACTATAGGGAGAAGTATCGCACGATACTTCTCCAAAAAAGAATATCGCCCAATTGAAAAATTTGATATTTAACGTATTTTTGAGCAGAAATGACATGGGTCTAGACAATGTTATGTTTTTTAAGATGTTTTATACTGAGTTTTTGGACATCCATCATGATATGTGCTAACGACGGGCTTGGTTTTGGCTTGCAGGAGGTTTTTTCGGCGCTCATCATCAGAGCGCCGAAGGTGACAAGATTACGGTGTGTCCGAGATCTGGATGATCCGGGCAATGCCGATATCAGGGCCATGAGATTTCGGTATCTGTTGCGGTATCCGTATATTAGAGCAGATCATGGGTTGTTGACTGCGCTGGCTGAGAGATGGCACAGTGAGCACAACACCTTCCACCTTCCTACAGGCGAGGCATCCATCACACTAGAGGATGTCTATAGGATCCTTCGAGTTCCATGCCACAGAGAGCCTGTAAGTATAATCATATTTTTAAGATAGTCATGTAAAATGTAATGTTTCCAAAAGATGAAAACTAACATGATTTATGTGTTGTCACAGGTATACTATGATCAGGATGTCACTGAGGGGCGTCGGTTGATTCAGGATGTGACCATCCTAGACAGGCATGTCAGCTGGGAGCGACTGCTTGATGACTTTGGTAGAGATTATCTGGTGCCATGCATTGTGGCATCTATCATTTCACAGATCCTGATGACTGATCGCAGTCAGAAGGGATTCCCGCTCGGATGGGGCAGGTTACTGGTAGACTTGGTAGGCAGGCCCCGACGGATGGCATGGGGGCCTGCGATCTTGGCAGAGATGTATCATGAGCTGCACGAGATCGTCTACAGGGACGGTCAGACATGGGCATGTGGTGCCATCCTGGCACAGGTGTGGGCATGGGAGCACATTACTGTGGTGCGCCCCAGGGTTCAGCCGAGGGAGAGGAGGTACCCCTTCATTTACAGGTACATCGGGTTTATATCACATGCCCATTCAGGGGATGTGACCTATTATCGGCGGATTCTGGATGAGATAGCCTCATTCACATGGAGGCCGTACAGGGAGGTTGAGGTTTGGGGGGATGCCGCAGATGAGCTAAGTTATATGTTGTGCAGTCGGCCACTGGTAGGTCGATATGCAGAGATCGTAGAGAGATTCTGCATCACTCGGGTATGGCGGCAGTTTGGGAGGCAGCAGCGAGTCTCGACAGAGACTACCACTTATGTCAGAGCCAGGGATGAGGAGGGACATGGGTGGCTACCCATGTTGGATTATCAGCAGGCTGTTGCAGAGACAACAGTTATCAGGGGCGAGCCTTGGGATTATTTCCCAGATGTGGCAGACGCAGAGGCTGATGGAGCCTACAAAGCAGAGCGGCGGAGGGTACCAGTCCCTCGATTTACAGTACCAGATGCACAGGTGCTAGCGCCGGGGGGAGACGGAGGAGAGGAGGGAGGGGATGGAGGAGATGGCAGGAGGGGGAGAGGGAGGAGGATGGAGAGAGGAGAGGGGTTGGGATCAGGTGGTCGGAAACGGTCCCGGGGACAAAGATCGGCCACACCTGAAGAGGAGGCGAGACCAGCTCGCCGGCAGGCAGAGGTACAGCAGGAGTAGCTTGCGGGGGGAGAGGACCTGAGAGCCCAGATACAGGCTCAGGAGGCAGAGATACAGCAGCTGCGGACTACTATAGCCATGAGAGATCAGTAGCTCTTGGATCTGAGGGCAGAGCGGGATCAGCAGATAGCTGATCTCAGAGCAGAGATAGCACGGCGTGAGGCGATGGCACAGGCCGAGGCACTGGAGCTCCAATGGGAGTCAGCAAGAGCTGCTTATTATCATGGGTTATATCTGCAGGCCGTCCCAGAGGGTGAGAGAGCACCATCATACTCTCAGCGGGCAGGGGTATCAGACGTGGTACTCGATAGGAGAACCATGCCTCCTCCACCACCACGAGTTCCTCACGAGGGTGGTAGCGAGTCTTAGGGTTAGGTTTTTAGATGTTTGGACATATTTTGAGACTTTTGATCCAGATTTTGGGATCTCATTTTGGATGTCATGACATTGTATATTGATTTATGAGATTACTGGATGTTCGATATATCATGTGTATTTGTCTCACTTGTGATGGATGTATTAGTTTATGTATATTGTCTTGTCATTTTGCTCAAAAATGCTTATGTATGTTCTCTCTCATAGTTGTATGTTTAATTCTCATATATATGATGTGGACTTATGTTTCTTAAAAATGACAGTTTGTAATATAGATATGATGATGTGATTAACCCCTTGTGATGAACAGGAACAGGTTCGAGATGAAAAAGACAAGGAGCGAAAGACATGATCAAGAAGAAGAGAAGGTGAGCGCAGTTGACACCGATAGGTCCACGTAGGATGAAAAGGAGAGCTCTTTCCATATGCAAAAATGCAAGACTAGACTAACATGAACCTAAGAATGCAAGCTACTATGAAAGTGGTTGACTTGCAAGGTCACAACGCTTATAGGCATCTAATTATCATCATCAAGCGTTATTGGTAGCGTCGTAAGATCATACAATGCACACTGGCATAACTATGTGGATAGGAATATGATCTTTATCAGATAGAGATGTGGGAATCTCACCTAGGCATTAAAGACATATAGGTCAAGATGACTAATGCAGTGAGATCACCTAAATTTTTTATAGCGAGATTATGCTTGTATCAAGACACATGAAAGTCAGGATAGCTAAAAGCATGCACTCGCAAAATAGTCAAGGATAATACCTTGTTAATCCATAGTGTCAAGTAAGGCCAGCATAAATGCTCATGACAATTAGGACCAACAAAATATACCCACAAGCAGATAAAGAAAGAAAACATGTTCTCATACCCTCAGTCTTCTAGCTATGCATCATCGAAAACTTCTCAGGGAGAGACCACTCATCAAAGAAATTCTCATAGACAGCACACACAAAGAAAAATAAAGTCAACATATCTCAGGCGAGTTGATTGTTTAAGTGCATGTGTGTTGGTCATAGAGTCAAACTCTGAGTATCATATCTGCTAATGAGAAATATCGCATCATACTTTGGACTATTGGGTAAGACATCTGTTAAGTGTTAAGAAACACTCGACGCAAGGGTAGTGTTGAAAAACACTGTTGGGGTGGTGTTAAAAAAAACACCTGTTGTGAAATGCCCCAAGAGACAAGCGCACCAAAAGGACCTATGCGAATAGTTATGCCCCCTAGACAAAGACAAAGACCAATTCCAGACTAGGCCAAAGGATGGAAAGTGGCTAAGTGTCAAGGACGCATGCTAACAAATAGGGGTGCAAAGGCCTCAAGTAGCGCCTGTTTCCAGGTTTTCACCACTTGGAATCATTTTTCATTTTTTCATTTTTTGTATTTTTGCTACCAAGGCGCCTATTGCTAGGTTTTCACCAAGGTACTTTTTCTATTTTTTTTGATTTTTTTTTTTTGAATATTTTGATTTTTTGTGTATTTTTTTCAGGACTTTATATGCTTTTTAGGATTTTTTCAGCATCATATATCAATTTTTTTGAAATTTTTTCAGGACCAATAAATATGTACAAATGATGCCCCCAGACAGAACGGGCATCAAGGATAGAACTTCTTAAGGTGCACAATGTTGATGGGATCAGGGAGCTGTTCTCCATCAGGATCTGACAGTAAATACGCACCAGTACCAAAAGCAGCTGTGATGACATATGGTCCAAGCCAGTTAGGTTCAAACTTGCCCTTTTGTTCTTTGTTTTGTTGGTTCTTAGGGTTTTCTCGTAAAACAAGATCACCTATTTGAAATTCTCTAGGGCGAACCTTCTTGTTGAATGCCTTGGACATACGCTTCTGATACACTCTCATATGATATTGGCGCCAAAAATGTACACACTAAAATATGCACTTCTATGAACCATTACTTGCAAGGTTGCTCAAGAATGAGGTCTCACAAAGCGGCTCATAGCTCTCTATGCATGGAGTTGCAAGGTTGAAAATTGCTCTCAGCTAGAGCTACAAACTTGTGACCTTGCTAGTCAACCATGCAATGAGACATTCAAGTGAAGACAAAGGCAACAATGCCAATATCTCCAAGAATCAAGTATGCAATGCAATGCAAGCTATATGATGATGCAATCTAAACTATGAAAGGAAGGTACAATGCAACTAATCTATGAAAGGAAATAGCAAGTGTTACAATGCCTCCTATTTAGACTGTGAGCTTATTCTATTGCATACAAGGGAAATCTACACTAAGAATGCCATTATCATGCAACTATGAAAGCAAATATGAACTAGATGATGAAAGCAACAAGTCTTCAATATCTTCAAAAGCTCCAAAATGCACCTAAAACCTACAGCATAACATTAGCATAAAACATGGATATATGCAAATGAAGGAGAGAGCTCTCCTTTTATAAGAAATGACGTGAAATGGACCATGGAGATTAAGAGGCAAAAAGTCTTAATCAGCGGTGGAGCTTGAAAGAGGAGCAATCCATGTGCACAAACATCCTCCAATGAAAGTGAAGTGTTGACTTTTGAGCCTCATGTGAGACAAAAAGTTCTTTTTCCCTTTTTATAAAATAGGAATAATGCTTTATTTGTGCAACTTAGGATAAGAGGAAAGTGGGGCTTTTTATTTAATTGAAAAGGGAGGAAATATTCCTTTTAATTAAATAAAGACTTAGGATAAATGGTTAGCCCAAGGATAAAAATCCAATATATGATCGAAATTAGGATTTGATCAAGAAATTGATAATGTTGAAAATATTGATTATTGATGAAAATGATTCAGGTTTGATAAATCAAATAAATGGGGCCCAAAGTCTAGGCGACCATTTTGGGGTGCATACAATTGGAATGTGACCAAATAATGGTGTCTACTCCTTTTCTAGGATTGATTTTTCTTATAAGCAAAGTCTTAGAAATTTTGGATACAACTGTTGGGATTATGGAAAGATGTGTACTAAGAGGGGAGGGGTGAATCAACACCCTAAAAACTTTTCAAACTGAATCTTTGTAAACATGAATATCACTAACCGACTATATCAATTACATTTAACATACATCTAAAACATAACTAAAATGTAAATGCATGTAATCTAATCAATAAACCATTCACGAAACTTCATACACATAACTCAAGTATTTTGGTATCGCAGAAACCCTTGTTAGAAGGTAAAAACTATGGCGGGGATGACACCCACAAAGCTTCACTACTGCAATAACAAAGTTGTCAGTTAAGGCTACAAAGATTTTGATCACTTCTGGTGATCTTACCTTGTTAGGAGTAACAATGAGATCGACTAGATCTACCTGGTTAGAGGATTTTAGAAACATAATCAAGTGTGCACTCGGTTAAGAGATTTAGAAAAGAAGTGTTAAGTTCACTCTGTTAAGAGATTTAAAATTTGCTATAATGTCTAAAGAGTAACAATAGGATTTGATCTGTAAATAACAACTTAACATGCCTGATTTAGATCTGTAATGTACTTATCTATTATCACCTTAATGTGATTAATCTCTTCTCTAAATACTTCTTGGTAGCCTTCTATTTTTGATCAATTATATGCTCTATCAATGCTTCTCAATTATAACCTTATCTGATCTTCAGATGTCTTCCAATGTGGTAGCTACTACATGTGTGATGATACATATCAAAATGACATCTTTACAAATTTTATATCAAACTGATCTTGACCTAATTAGGGTTTAGACTCTATCTTATAAAACCTAAGATCAATGGTAGAAATGAATAACCTAGATCATCATTACATAGGAATCATCAATAATTTAATGGTTACATCCATATTAAATTTTGTCTCGATTTTGGTAAACTATTTTATAATTAGTGTAAATCATTTGCCTTGTAGTTTGTGTCATTCCAAACTGCTATGTCATTTCCTATTTCACTCAGTGTATACTGCATTCATCACTCAGTAATTAACTGGTGCTCAGTTCATATGAATGCTCAGTGACTACTGTGCTCGGTACTTAGTGATCATCTGGCTCAGTAAGAGTGCTCAGTCAAAATTGTGTTCGGTTAACTTAGTGATCTGCCTTGTGTTCTGTTCGGTGTCTAGGCTCTGTGTATTGACCGACTGTCTTGTCTTGTCTCCTTTACTGACTATATGACTGAATGATACTAATGACAACCATTAGCGTTTTTTATGAGTAACATTCTCCCCCTTTTGCATTAGTATCAAAAACTTTACATATATGTACCAACTTCAAAATTTGAACTTAACCAAAAATGTGAATCTATGTGAACTCCCCCTTTGTACATGCTCTCAGTGTGAAGTACATACAAGAATATATACAAAAATATATATACATATATTTTCCCCCTTTTTTGAAATTAATGCCAAAAATATACTCAAAGCTTGTAAAAAATGTTCTGATGGGTTTTCTGCAAAGTAGCTAAGAGGTTTTCCCATTCCTCTTTGATATTCTCAAGAGCAATGTGCTCTAATTTGACTTGTGCATGCATATCAAAAATATTTTCTATTACCGATATCTCAGGGGTGGCAACTAAATCTTTTGCCTTATTCACATGTCATTGTATCACCTTGAGGTGTGGAAGTAACTCTGCTTGCAACTCAGTTACTTGGTCTCTGACTTCATCTTCTTCTTTCATTAGTTCTAATCTTAACCACTAGATTTTTTGAGCTTTAGCATAAAGCTCATAAAATGCATTTGGCTCAGTTAAAAGATTATTTGCACTAACCTTGATATCTTCATCTAACTTTTGTATCTTTTCACTAACCTCCGTAGTGAAGTGGTCTATAGTGCATAATTTGTGCAAAATTGTAATAACTTGTTGAATAATTGCATCTAGCTTGGTTATTACCTCATATAACTTTACTTTATTAATTGCCACTTCCTGGTTGATTCGCTCTGCTAGCTTCAACTGTATCATGGCCTTTACTCTTTCTTCAATTCTTTTCTCTGCATCGATACTTGGAGCATTTATATGACTGGTTAGAGTATCAAGTTGATCAATGATGGGACTTGCCTCATCAACATTGATATCAGGGACTACTTGCATCAAAATTTCTCTAACATCTTCTAAGACCTGTTTGTGTTTACTTTCTTGTCTTACTTTTTCTTGTGTAGCCTTCCTTGTGCATAGTTCTCCATACCTTCCCAATGCTTTTGGCTCTAGATTCATCGGGTCACATGTGGTAATTTCTATGATTTTATCTAATGTGACTGGACCCTTACCATGTTTTTTTCTTTTTCTTCTTCTCTTGTGTGCTAGATGTGGGTGTATCGTGTTTGTCCTCTTCAGTATATCCAACCGGATAGAAGTCCTTGACATAAGTGTCATCTTGTACCTCAATATTTGATATATGAATTGGATCCCTTGTAGCTATGTCGACATCATTTGAATGTACTCCTTTCCCTTTCCTTTTAACTTTCTGCTCAAGGATTATGGCTAATTCAAGTTTATTTGCTTTTTCCCTTGATTATAAATTTTTTTGTCAATAATATCTTGTTGTTTTCATCAAATTCTTCAAGTTTACCTACCAAAATGTTAAGTGCTTAGCCTTTCATAAAAAATTAGTTGGCATACTATTTCATCATCTCATCAACCTCGGTTACTGAAAGAGTAGGCATTGCCAAAATTAAAGAATATTCCCTCATTTTCTTTTCAGTATGCAAGGCATATGTCCACCTTGTCGATACCTTGTCATAAAGTTCCTTAGGGATATATTTTACAAATTCAATAGGTAGTCTCTTAAATTTAATCATCATGTGGATGATTGCCTCTTCAACTTTCTCCTGATCCTCGGTTGACATGTGTGCATACCGATTCATCTTAGGGTGACCTAGTCTACCCATCTCCTTTATGTTTTCAACTAACTCATCAACAGATTGATTTTTATTTACAACAATTTTAAACTTACTTTGATTATTCTCTTCTTCAGAATCTATATCATTCTTACCTCTTATCATTCTTCTCCTCTTCTTTGGTTGCTCGGTGGTGACTTGTGCACCTCTTTTCTTCTTCTAATAAATCTTTGTGGGAGTAGGCCTTGTGATTTTTGCAGTTCCTTTCTTCAAGGGTGGATAAGTGGTTTTAAAGGATCTTGTACTCACTCATGTAGGTGTCTCTTCTTGTTTCCTCTTCCTTGTAGCCTTTATCGGTGCATCTCAAATTTCTTTATTTCACTCGATTTCCTTTTCATGTTCACTATTCCCAATTAGAAGTTGTTCCTCGATTGCTTCTTCAACTAACTTATCTGCTACTTCTTCTTCTTCATCATCTTCATCTTCTTTGAATTGTTTCACCAATGTTTCCATCATATTATTATATTTCCTACTAACCTTTACTTTGACTAGATCCATTTTTATCCTTAAATTTGCTTCTTCATAGGTTTTGAACCTAGTGGCTTTAGGATCTTTGGGCTCAGCCAGCAATGCCTTAATTGACCTAGAGGCTCGGTCAATATCTAGTTCATAGCCCATTAGAGGTAGCCAAATAGTTCTTGGCTCATCTGCCTTGATCAAAGTGGTGTTGGTGTGTACCAGAAAACATATATCTTCCTTATGCTTCTCAACTAACTGACCTGGAATTCTTGATAAACTTATTTATTTGAATGATGATTGATCAATTGACATCCCAGTCAACATTTTCAACAAACGGGAAGCAGTTATGTAAGTAGAAAAATATGCAAACCAGTAATGAACCAAAATTACATGTATTGGTCTTTGCTACCCGAATGATTCTCATATTTTCTTCTAATTGTTTCAATAGTAGCTCGGTGAGGTCTAACTATAGACCTTTCTTGACAATTTTGTAAGCTATGTCTACTACTCTGTATGGGACATTCTTGGGTCTGCTAGATTGAAAAATCTTATAGTCAATGACATAGGCTTCAAACCTTGTTTCTGGATTGGTGATGGTTTTGACTCTCATTCCTATATCATCCCATTTAGTGTTAGAAAGTAAAGTTCACCAAGATAACTGAGAGAGGGGGTGAATCAGTTATCAGATAAAAACAACTTATAATACCATTATCAGATTTCAACCATGTAACTAATATAAACAACAACCATAGAAAGATAAACATACACAATGACATGAGATATGTTGACTACGGAACCTCTTGATCAAAGAGTAAACCCCGGTGGGGATTGTACCCACAAAAGATGTTCTAATATGAAAATTCCTTATGAGAGGATGGACTCTATTAGGAATCTTATGAAATACATTTAGTACGTATCAATCCCTGTTAGGAGACTTTAAACCATGTTAAAAGATTCTAACCCGGTTAAGAGTTATGGAAGGTAGAAGGGCCCACTGTCCAAACAGCTTCAAGGAAAAGATCACCGAACTCACTGTCCAACTGATCTCTGTATTATTTGAATAGAATAATACCAATAATTAATGACCTCAACAACTTATCTTCCCTCCTATGTCTGTGCCAAAACCACACCAATTGTTTCATCATATCTCAATACCAGATCTGCTTAATTCGCATATCCTCTTACAACATTAATATCATCATATACCTTTCCACCCTATTTAATCAAGGAAAAAAATCCTTCCTTTATATCACACTCAATAATTTACAATAGAGTTGACCAGCTAGGCTTAACCATTACAAAATATAAATCATTACATGTTACATAATATTTCATAACCACATAAAACTGTCAGCTTCAAACTAAATAATTCTTCACATGTGTGACCTCTGACTATGTTATCTCATATAGGTCACCTCTAAAATATCATAAACCTTTGTACAACTTTGCATGTCTAGATTCTATCCCAGTTAGGAGATATAATCCAATTATCACAAGCTGCTTTTCAGGAACATTGTCTGAATATTGTTTCCACTAAATTACACATAACTATCATGAATAATTAAATTTCCATACGCAACCTTAGCCATAATCTCAAGACACAATATAGAACAAGTCCTCAACTCTGCATAGCTTGATCTGCAATTATCCACGTGTGCTAATCCATACACTGTCTTCTTCTCTGTTATTATCTAGTAGATCAATATTTTGACATCAATGACAAACATAGTCATGAATACAACATACAAATGCTATTGAATGACTCCAAATACTCCCCCATAGGACATATTCAATATTCATTTCTAGCTCCCCCATTGACATTGATGGCAACATAGATGAAAAAACATCCAAGTTCCATGAATACAAAACTGCAACACTGTTGTTCTGTGTTATCTTTTATAATACTCTTCATCAATCAAATCAATCAATCATCGAATGTATCCTTCTCCTTAGTACTCTAATTTTCTAAATCCTCTTCATCAATCAATCACCAAGTGTTTTTCATGTATCCTTCTCCCCATTGACATCAATGATAAAGAAAGCATCAATATGTCAATCCACAAGCTCGAATGTCAAAAGACACTATTAAGAAAATACATTCATAAGATTACTTCATGAATCATCTCAAAAACACACATACTCCCCCATAGAGGAAGTATCAGCATATAGTCTAGAATAGATAGAGCTCTTATACCACTAGACTGATGCAACTTTCTACATCACTACTCAAAAGTAGGTTGGGGCATAACCCAAAGCATACCTCTTAAATACTCAAATGTATCTTTAGGTAAAGGCTTTGTAAATATATCTGTAATCTGTTCTTTTTTAATGATATACTCAAGTTTGACTTCTTTTTTTGTAACTTTTTCTCTTTCAACATGATACTTGATTTTTATATGTTTTGTATTAGAATGCAACACAGGGTTCTTAGACATACTTGTTGTACTAGTGTTATCACGGTCTATGATAACAAGCTCATTGAACTTGATTCCAATATCCTTCAACATTTGCTTCATCCATATTATCTGATTACAATTATTTGTTGCTGCTACATATTCTGCTTCTGTTGTGCTTTGTGAAATACAATTTTATTTCTTACTTAGCCAAGAAACCAATCTTCCTTCAGAAAAAATGCTCCACCACTTGTTCTCTTTTTGTCATCAACACTACCTCCCCAATCTGTGTCTGTATATGCACATAGGGTAAATTCATCTAATTTATCATACCATAACCCATAGTCAATTGTGCCTTTCAAATACCAAAATATTATTTTTACTGCTGCATAATGTGACTCTTTAGGATCAGCTTGAAATCTTGCAACAATTCCAACTACATGTGATATATCTGGTCTTGTATGATTTAAATACTGCAATCCTCCAATCATGGATTTGTAATTCTTTTTTTCAACTGTAGGAGTTTCATCTGTGCTAGATAACTTATCACCAATTACCATAGGTGTGCCAACAGGTTTACAATTTTCCATTCCAAATCTTTGCAACAAGTCTTTCAGATATTTTGATTGAGATAATAAAATACCATCACTATTTTGTGCTATTTGTAATCCTAAAAAATATTTCATCTCACCAACCATGCTCATTTCAAATTTTATCTTCATTTCATAAATGAATTTATCACTAGCTTCATCTTCTCCCCCAAAGATAATATCATCAAAAAAAATAACTACAATCAATAATAGAAAAGATGGAGACAATATAAACCCATTGGAAAATCCTACTTCTAAAACCTCATAAGTGATTGCCCTAGAATCCCCTAATAAGGATTTCCCTTAGCCTAATTCTAGGTATGTCTTGTTGAAGGAAGGATACACAAGTTAGAATGTTGTTACCCAAATTCTAATAAGTAGTGATGGGGTGGAAAAACCATAAGAAGATAAGTTTATTGGAGATCCTTTAGATAAGAATCGATAAAACTTTTGGATAGAGGGTTTGGGTTGGGAGAAGGTGCTGAATCAAAAATTCTAAAATGCATCAAAGATGAGGAAATTGAATATGAACAAGAGAGTAAGCATGAAGATGAGGAAGAATATATCATGGAGGAAAGAACAATTGATTTGTCCCAATCTAATATTATAAAAATAAATAAAAATACTTGAAAGCAATAGGAAAAAGGGGGCCAAAAACTAATAAGCTAAATTTGGAAATAGTGGAAAATGACAAAGGCCAAAGGAAAATTAGATTTGGGAAGGAGATTATCCTTCCTTAAGAATAATGAAGATGATAACATGGAATGTTAGGGGCTTAAATGCCCCTACAAATGACACATCATCAAGAATCAAGTAGATCAAGTATGAGTTGATATAGTTATTCTTTAAGAAATCCAACAGAGTAAGGAAGAAAGTGTGAAGAGAATTAAGTGTTGGAGGAAATGGAAAGGATGTTTCTTTCAGGTCACATGTGCCTCTAGGAACATATGATCACTATGTAACAAACTAATTTTGTACGAGGAGTTTATAGAAGATAACTAGTCTTGCAAATTTTGAAGATTGTTAACTTACAAAATAAAGAAAGATGTTTTATCTTCAATGTGTATGGTCACGTTACAAGTACAAACAAAAAGGAGGTTTAGGATTGTCTTTCAAATAAGATTCAAGGTTTATTTAGGGAAATAATAAATTTGGTAGGAGACTTCAATGTTATGACCAATAATGGGAAAGAGGGATAGGATCTATCAATAATCATAGGTTTAGATTGATTTTCAGAAGTTTATAGATCATAATCAATTGAGAGTTTGTCACAAAAAAATATATCTATGAGTGGAATAATAGGAGGAAAGGTTTCACAAGCATTTCCAAAATACTAGACATTTTTTTATTGGCTAAGGAATAGGAGTAACTTCTTTCTGTTCTTAAATCTTCTATCTTGCCCCTAACTGGGTCAAATCATTACTGAGTCCTCCCACAACTTTTTTCCAGACAAAGCCTCAAAAAGGTGTCATTTTTAGTTTTAAAATATGTGTTTAAGAGATGATAGATTAAAAGGTCTCATTAAAGACTAGTGGAATAAATTTTATGTGGGCAATCATACTTGGTAGCTCAAATTTGTGAAAAACTAAGATTCGTCAAGTTCAAACTGAGGCAAAGGAACAAGTCATGCTTCAAGAATATTTTCATAAAGAAGGAAAGGGTTGAATTAGAGTTATTTGTTTTCAATGATTCTATTATTGATAAGGGGATGATAAATGATGACTTTGAAATACAAAATAATCTCAAAGAGGATCTCGATGAAACCTTGCTAGGGAGGAAGCCTATGGGAAACAAAAAACTCATGAAATTTGGCATAAGGAGAGTGATAGGAACACCAAATTCTTTCACAAGTCTTCAATCACAAACATAAGTAGAAACAAGATTAATTCAATGAAAAGGGAGGATGGGTCTATTGCTTCTCCAATGAAGAAATAAACAAGGAAGTCGTCAAGTTCTTTAAATCAATGTTAAATAGAGAATGCTAAAACATCTAGTTGATCAAGATAGAATCCTTGGTTGTATCCCTTCACTGATCTAGGAAGAGTAGAATAAAATTTTAGAAATATTTTTTTCCGTTAAGGAAGCTAAGAAGGCTACATTTCAGCTTATCTAAGATAGATCCTTGGGCCAATATGAATTGGCAATAGGTTTCTTCCACTAATTTTAGGACATTATTGGGATGGATGTCTATAAGGCGGTGGAGGAATCAAGAAAAAAGATCACAATGTTGGGATCCCTCAATCACACATTTATGGCCCTCATTCCTAAAAAGAAAGAAGCACTTGAGATGAGAGACTAAATGTCTATATCCACATGCAATATTGTGTATAAGATAGTAACTAAAGTTATGGAAAACATGATGAAAGTGTTAGAATGATTTTAGAATAACTGAGAGGGAGTGAATCAGTTATCCTCAAGCTTAGATCTACTAATTCAACTTTTAAACACTTCAACAAACTTAGATCTATTCAGCAATCCACTCGGTCTCTATAGAATATATCAGTAACATAAAACTTGCAGTCCACTATCCAAAAGTAATCAACCTGCAGAATATAAAACTTTCAACAATATAGCACATCAAATAACATTCGCACAAGTATGACACCATGATTTAACATGAGAACCCAGTATGGGAAAAACCACCATTAACATGCTACTAAATTTTCACTCTTCTAAAGTGAGTTTTGTGAGAAGACAACCTTGTTAAAGGCTACAATACACATTGTTAGGTGTGACATTATTAAAGAATTTAATCACCCTTTTAAGAGTGGCCTAGTTAGAGGGCTTAAGAACATTCCATTAGAATGTCACCTTGATTAATAGGGTTTACACGATGACTATTAGGTCAACCTTAATTAAATGATTTTAATTGATACAATGGTTAGAAAGTAACAATAGGTTCTAGTTTGAAATATACAACTCACTTTGCAAATACAAATCCAATACACTCATATGTTGATTTACTGACTGACCTTTATTACCATCTCCATCTCTGATATGCTCAAAAATTCCTTCAAGCAATCACCTCAACTCTATTCAACTCTTCTTAACCTTCTACTTAGGTTCGCCAGTCAATAACATCAACCTCTTTTCACACCTTCATAACCCATAATAATGTCATCCTTACACCTCCTTGATTAGGTAAATTAATCTTTTTATGCTTAATCTCTTCCATAGATCTTAGGTTTAGGTCAGATTCATCAAATCCTTCCATCATTTTGTTCTCCTCCTCATCCTTCTAGATACTTATCAAAAATTCTCCTTGAATCCATAAGAAAATGGCTACCATGCATTAAATGTTACAGGTCATTCATCTTTAATGTCAAAATGTTTTGCATATCCCAAGAATTCAACTATGTCAACTGGGATTCTCAATTCCTTCACAAACTGTAAATTACTGCCACTCGGTCAATACTGTGTTCATCTACTCGGTCATTGCTAAAATTGTTCTGCTTAGCAAACACTATCTTTGCTCGGTTAATTCTATGATTCTCAACAATTACTGATGCTCGGTCAACATTAAAATTTACTTGGCTTATACTAGCACTCGGTCGGCACTAGCATCACTCGGTTTAAACTAAATTTCTTCTCTTTTGCTTAGTTAAGCCTATGCTTCAAATCAACTAACTTCTCCACTTAGTGTAAGAGATAAACAACACCTTACCTTGCCAATGTGCCAACTAATCAAGTACCTATTTTAGTATCTCATAACTCAACCTTTCACTAGGTCCTCTTGTTATCTCCTCTTTTCAAATCCTCTTCATCAATCAAAAGATATGGTACTCTACTAGATAGCAACTGTCTTACTTGTTAAGGTTTGATATCAATGACAATATACAATTGTTTCAATTATAGTTTCCAACAATCTCCCTCTTCGCCATTGATGGAAACACTACATGTTCTACCATACAATCCAAAAAAATTTGTTCAACAGTTTACCGAATCTCTCCCTTATCTTATTCAATCTCTCCCACTTTTCTTAGGGTAACTTCTTTTGTATCATGTTTACTAAATCTCTCCCTCTTTGACAACAATTCCAAAGACATTCATCTTCACCATGTAGATATCTTCATGTCAATTCTTTGAATTTTATTATGCCCTCTATCATATGGCTTATGACTGATCAACATCTTATGCTTTACTCTTGACAACTTTAGGCAACTCCTAAAGTGTGACCTCCTTTGCATCAATTTGTCAAATATTCTGATTTAATACATTTGATGCAATGCTCCTATATGATTTTAGGTAGCCTTGGTTAGGGGAATCAACCCTAATTTACCTCTTAGATATTCACGAGCATCCTTAGGTATGCCTTAGTGAATATATATGCTAACTGTTCCTTTGTATTCACATACTCCAATCTCACTTCTTTGTCTTGAACTATCTCTCTCAAGTAGTGATACTTGATAGAAATATGCTTAGTCTTAGTGTGCATCATGTGATTCTTTGATATATTGATAACACTTGTGTTATTAATAAAATAATAACTGGCTCGGTGATTTCTTACTTCATACCTTTTAACAATTGCTTGATCCATGCTAAATTTGAACAATTCACTGTTGCTGCTACATATTCAACTTCTATTGTAGATTGGGAAATAAAATTTTGTTTCTTGCTTGTCCAAGAGACTAATCTATTTTCTATAAAGAATGCGCCACCACATGTACTCTTTCTGTCATCCACATTTCCTACCCAATATGTATCAGTGTTAAATTTTAGTTCAAACTTGACATTCTTCTTGTAATACAGTTTATAGCCCTATGTTCCTTTTAGATATCTCAATATCCTTTTCACTGCCATCATGTGACTCTCCTTAGGATTTGCAAAAAATCTTGCTACAATCCCAACTACTGAGGCAATATTTGGTCTACTATGGACAACATATTGTAATTTTCCAATCATAGACCTGTACAAGGTTTGATTCACTTCAGTTGTATCATCAATCTTTGATAGTTTTTGTCCAATAGTCATAGGTGTACTTACTGGTCTAGAATCCTCCATACTAAAAGTTTCCAGTATCTCCTTGACATACTTAGATTGTGTAATATAGATACCTTTCTTCATCTGATAAACTTGCAAACCAACAAATAATTTGATCTCTCCAAACATAGACATATCAAATTCAGTTTGCATCTCATTTGATTTTTTTTTACATAGAGCATCTTGTCCTCCAAATATGATATCATCAATAAAGTTTTCAGATAACAATATCCCTTTACCTTTTTCAGTCTTCAAATACATATTATTGTTATCATTTATTCTTACAAATCCAATCTTTATCAAGTGGTTGTGCAATATCTCATACCATGCTCTAGGGGATTATTTCAATCCATACAGTGCCTTGTGTAGTTTACAAACCATGTTATTCTTGCTTGGATCAACAAATCCTTCTGGTTGTTCAATGTATACTTCTTCTTCCAATATTCCATTTAGAAATGCAGATTTGACATCCATTTGATACACTTTGAATCCTTTAAAAGCTGCATTTGCAAGTAGATTTCTCACTCCTTCCAATCTTGTAACTGGGGAAAATGTCTCCCCATAGTCAATGCCTTCTTCCTGTGCATATACCTTGCATTCCAATCTAGCTTTATTCCTAGTGACTTCTCCATGTTTATTTAGCTTATTTATGAACACCCACTTTGTTCCAATAACATTCTTGTCTTCTGGTCTCGACACTAGTGTCTAGGTTCTATTCTTTTCTATCTTCTCAATTTCTTCATTCATGGATTTAATCCAATCTTTATTCTCCAAAGCATCTTTCACTATCTTAGGCTCAAATTTACATAACAAGCATGTTTGATCTTTCAACTTACTTCTTGTCATGACTCCTGATTCTTTAGCTCCAATGATTTGTTTTGTCTTATGATGTCTTCTCACATAATGTGCTAATGTAGGATCATATCTCCTTTCTTCTTGTTCTTGATCTTCAGGTCCATCTTGTAGATTCTTTGCCTCCTCTCCTGATTGCTCAGCAACATCCTCCTGATGATTAACATTTTCTTGTTGTGACTCGGCAGGTTCATGTTGTTGCTCGACATCTTTGTTTTCTGGTTCAAGTATATTACTAACCTCTCCTTCTTCCATTTATACAAAAAAATTGTAATCTTCAAGTTCTTGCTTTTACTCCACTTTATTCTTTTCTGCATATTCATCAACTCTAACATTTGCACTTTCCACAACTTTGTTAGTGTTAGAATTCAAACACTTGCAAGCTTTGCTCTTAGTGGAATATCCTAGGAACATGCCTTCTCACTTTTAGCATCAAGTTTTCCATTCCTATTATCCTTCAATAAATAACATTTGCTTCCAAAGATTTTAAAGTATTTCACATTAGGTGCAAAACCATGCCATGATTTAAAAGGTGTAGCATTTATACCTTTCTTAATTTGTACTTAGTTCAAGGTATAAACAACTATACTTACAACTTCTCTCCAGTATTTTTGTGCAATATTTTTCTCTATAATCATTGTTCTAGCACAGTCCATAATTGATCTATTTCTTCTCTTTGTTATACCATAATGTGGAGGTGTCCTTGGTCTAGACATTTGTCTCTTTATTCCTCTATCATTGCAGAATATGTTGAACTCATTTGATATGAACTCTCCTCCCCTATCAGATCTCAAACATTTCAAGCTTTTACCTGTTTCTTTCTCAACTTTTGCCAAATACCACTTAAACAACTGAAAGGCATCAGATTAGAAGCATGTGTCTTACTCTTGAAATTAGACTTTGTCATTTTTCCCAACTGACATTGTTTACACATCACATTATCAGGTTTCTTCAATTTTGGCAAACCTCTAACTTTCTTCATCTTACTAATGTTTACCAAATTGTCAAAGTTCACATGACACAACCTCTTATGCCCTAACCATGCATCATCAAATTGTGCAAACAAACATGTTTCTTCAGATAGGTCTGGATAGAACAAATTACCTCTTGTATGTTCTCCAAATCCAATTAGTTCACCAATGGCATCAAATATTTTAGCCTTCTTATGATAAAACTCAACTCGATAACTAGTACTGTTTAACTATGCAACACTTAAAAAATTATAGTTAAGACCTTCAACCTAATAAGCATTATCACATTTGATTTTATCAGTCAATCTTATTGATCCTTTTCCCTTCATAGGACATGGTGAATCATTACCAAACTTAACACTCCTACCTTTGTAATAATTTAAGATTTCAAACTTACTTTTATCACAAATCACGTGATGTGAGAAACCACTATTAATAATCCATTTATCACCTTGACTCACATATGAAATAAGTGGAGTTTTTTCATCTTCATGAGAATCATCTTTCATAGAAACATTAATAATTTCTACATCACAATTATCAGATTCACTAGTTTCACTGTCAGTTTCTTCTTCAATAATATAACAAGACTTCTTACCTTTATCTTTGTAGTCCTTGTATCTTCTGTGATCTATGTCATTTCTTTTGTCTTTATACATGACACGGGAAAGGGAAATGGTGGATCCAATTAAGGAAAGTCCAAACCTTGCAGCTTCAGAACAACACAACAGAATAACACCACCAATTGTTTCAAAACAAATTTTCATTAACATGCCCGATTGTAAGGCCTTTCGGGTTAGGGCCAATTACAATAAAAAACAATTATGCAAGATCATCAAGATCTAATACAACTCCAGCTAGTTCAGCTTTGAAAACTATCAGCAATTGATGGAAACCCTGAGGCAGATCTAAACTTGAGCTCACAAGCCTCCAAGCAATCTCCTTGTCCCCAAGTGTGCAACCACTGGCTCTGCTATTACAAACTATCATACAACAATTTGATCTGCAAGATCCCACAAGAACTTTTCCACAACTTCGCTAATCTGCTACCTCCAGATCTGCTTTCAGAACCTCTCATCCGACTGCCTAAACAACTACCCAAACATCCCTTAAATACTAATCATCAGCCACAAGTCAGCTGGATGAAACCATTAACTCATCCTAAAAAATATTAAATGCAATACAAGTCAGCTCACAAATAGCCTTACAATTAATAAATCCAACATGTTGGCCTATAACAACAACTACCAACAACAAATGCACCAAGTCAGCCCAACAAATCAGACATAACTCCAGTCGGTAAACCAGAACTACCGAGTGCCAGAGAAACAACCGAGCACCAGTGAAACAACTGACCAAGCCAAGCAACACCGAGCAACATAAGCATTACCGAGCACCTGAAGTCTCACCGAGTTCCTTTAGTGATTGAGCTTCCTTCAATAATTGAGACCATTGGTTAAGGCTGCAACCAAGTAACACCAGACAAGAAACACACCACCATGTAGATTCACCGATGACCAAGAATGCCCCTGCATAAGACACCCTATGTTTGAAAAGATGTTCATATGTGAGAAGAACATCTTCCAGGATTCAACACATAAATCCTAAACCGGTTCTTCACATACAAGTCCTCCACCCTTTCACTTTGCATACTCTTCCACTTCATTTTCCTCTATCTTTTCAAGTCTTTCCTTGATAACACATAAGTCTGTTCTCCAAACTAATCATTCATTCTCTTAGGATCTACCAACTCAACTTGACTACCGATACTCAAACTTCTCCTACCGAGTGTTGTATCCAACAAAAGCATCAGGGAAAATTTTCTGTCATCCTTCTCAACAGTAAACACATTCTTCACACAATCATACATAGCTTTGCAATCATATTGCCAAGGTCTACTGAGTAATATATGGCAACTATTCATCTCCATAATGTCACATAACACAAGATCCTTATACTGGCTAATCTGAACATCAATAAAGCATTGTTCTCTTACTTCTAGAGCATGATCATCTTGCAACCAACCAATCCTATAAGGATTTGGATGTCTCATTCTACTCAAACCAAGTTTCTGAACCATGTCCTCAGCAACAAGGTTATCAGTACTACCACTATCAACAATTACATCACAGAGTTTACCTCCAGACTTGCATCAGGTCCTAAACAAGTTACTCCTCTGACAAGGTTCCTCCTTTGTATCGAGCAATGTTCGCCAAAGTAGCAACTTCTCAGATTCAGGCTCATTCTAAATGTTCTCATTCACCACAGTAGTTCATTGGTCACCAAGCTTCTTCTATGTACACTCAAAAGAACGGTGTCCTTCCTCTCCACAATTATAGCAAGTACCCTTAAAGATAACTCTACCTGTCTTCTTCTTTGGTTCTACAGGTTTCTGTTCATCTTCTGCAATCGTCGGTTTATCCTTCATTGAGTGATCAATCTTTTCCTTCCCTCAGGGATTACTATGTTGTTTCCTTTTCAACTTATCTTTTACCTTTAGAGCATACTGATAAGCATCCTCAACAAAATCAATCTTCAACATACCAAGCTCATCCTGAATATTGAATCTCAAACCATTCACATACTGAGGTACATTTTCCTTACCAAGTTCTCTATGTCTAGACCGAATAGTAATTTTGTAGAACTCCTCGGTATAATCTTCAATAGACAAATCCTTCTGTTTCAAATTCTGCAACTTCTTAAACAAGTCAAGCTCATAGTCAACATGTATGAACTTAGCTTTCAACTTAGTCAGCATCACCTCCACCGATTGATCTTTGTTTCACCTTCATCTTCTCTATCTCTTTGTAATTCTTTCCACCAAAGAGCAACATGTCCTTTCAACTTTGTTTGTGCTAACCTCACCCGAAAATGATCTTCAATTTCAACTAGCTCAAAGAAATCTTCAAGTTCACTAATCCAGTCAATCAAATTCTTAGGCTTCAAAGTACTAGAGAAAGTAGAAACTTTCATTCAGTAATTATTACTTAACCAAGCTCCAGATCTAGGCAATAGAGCAATTATGTCTTCACTAGATCTGTCCCTCCAGTCATCACCACTAGATCCAGTAGCTTCAAAGTCTTTAGTAGCTTCCTCATAACCATCTTCAGTACCAACATTCTGAGGTACACTAGTAACAACTCTCATGATCTCGACGACCATGTCATTCTTCATCAGTTCCATCTTAGATCTGAAATCTGATTTCACCTTCTCTGTAATCCTAGATTCCACAGTATCTCAGAGGTCTACAATTACTCTAGGGTCCAATCTTCTCAGAGGCATCCTTAAAGATAAGAGAAACCCTTTGTAACAAACCCTACATCGACCACCTTGTGACAATCTCCAAGTTGTATACAAGTTAGATCAGCCTGCCACCTTGTACAAACAACTAGGGCAAAATTCCACAAGTTCAATGCTCCAGATCTGCAACTCAGATCATGCGATCTCTTCACCAAAAAGATCAACTTCTCAAGATTAGCTTTGATAGGTCAACCTTCACTCCACAAGACCAACTCAGCTCTGATACCATCTGATGCAGGCAAGGGAATGGTGGATCCAATTAAGGACAGTCCAAACCTTGCAGCTTCGGAACAACACAATGGAATAATACAACACCAATTATTTCAAAACAAATTTTCATTAACATGCTCAACTGTAAGGCCTTCCGAGTTAGGGCCAATTACAATCAGAAATAATTCTTCAAGATCATCAAGATCCAATACAACTCCAGCTAATTCAGCTCTGAAAACTATCAACAACTGATGAAAACCCTAAGGCAGATCTAAACTTGAGCTCGCAAGCCTCCAAGCAATCTCCTTGTCCCCAAGTGTGCAACCACTAGCTCTACTATTACAAACTATCAGACAACAATCTAATCTACAAGATCCCATAGGAACTTTTCCACAACTTCGCTAATCTACTACCTCCAAATTTGCTTTCACAACCTCTCATCTGACTGCCTAAACAACTACCCAAACATCCCTTAAACACTAATCATCAGCCACAAGTTGGCTGGATGAAACCATTAAATCCTCCTAACAAATATTAAATGCAATACAAGTCGGCTCACAAATAGCCTTACAATTAATAAATCTAACATGTCGGCCTGTAACAATAGCTACCAACAATAAATGCACCAAGTCGGCCCAACAAATCACACAGAACTCCAGTCGGTAAACTAGAACTACTGAGCACCAAAGAAACTACCAAGCACTAGTGAAACAACCGACCAAGCCAAGCAACACCAAGCAACACAGGCATTACCAAGCACTAGTTCCATCGAGCACCTGAAGTCTCACCGAGTTCCTTCAGTGACCGAGCTTCCTTCAATAACCGAGACCATCAGTTAAGGCTACAAAACAACCGACCAAGCCAAGCAATACCAAGCAATATAGGCATTACCAAGCACTAGTTCCACCGAGCACTCGAAGTCTCATCGAGTTCCTTCAGTGACCGAGCTTCCTTCAATAACTAAGACCATCAGTTAAGGCTACAATAAATGCACCAAGTCAACCCAACAAATCACACAGAACTCTAGTCGGTAAACTAAAACTACTAAGCACCAAAGAAACTACCAAGCACTAGTGAAACAACCGACCAAGCCAAGCAACACCAAGCAACACAGGCATTACCAAGCACTAGTTCCACTGAGCACCCGAAGTCTCACCGAGTTCCTTCAGTGACCGAGCTTCCTTCAATAACCGAGACCATCACTTAAGGCTACAACTAAGTAACACTGGCCAAGAAACACACCACTATGCAGATTCACCGAGGACCAAGAATGCCCCTGCATCAATACTTGTTATTCGTTCTTTCATCCTTGTCATTCCTGTCAGGGAATCTTGTTACAATATGGCCAAATTTGTTACATGAAAAATAAATTATAGGAAGTTTACATTTGAATTTTCCCTTTCCTCTATGTAGCCTTCTAGCCATAAGTGTCTCAAGATCATCTAGATCATTATCAGAAGTGTCACTATCACTATTACTATTACTGTTACTGTCACTATTCACACATCTTTCTTTTCCTTTTTTAGACTTATGAAGAACCATTTGAGACTTGAATGCAGATTCAATATTGTGAGTAGTGAAATTATCAAAATTTGACAGCTCAAAAGTAGTAAGCCTACCAACAAGACCTTCCAAAGTTAGGATGTTACCAGGAGTACATCTTGATTATTGTATTGTAGAAACTCTAATAGCATAGATAGGAAGTAGGGTTCTTAAAACTTTGTGAATAACAGTTTCATTATCAATGTTTCCATTAGCTCCTCTAATAGCATTTACTACCTCTTTAACTCAGCTACAATATTTAATAATGTTTTCACCTTCTAGCATTTTCATTTTAGCAAACTTACCTCTCAAGATTTCAAATTTGGCTCTCAGCACATTTGTGTCCCCACCATAGATAGCTGCCAGTGTGTCCCACATTTGCTTTGCATTAGTATAGTCCTTGATGTCTTCAAATTTTAGGATAACTTAGGGCTAATGCAATCTCCAACATTGCCTGATTGTGTTCTTTCTTTTCTTTCATCTCCTTGGCTGTCATAGGTGCAACAACTGGTACATAATCATTTTCCACATAGTGTTTCACTGAATCACCAATTCTAGCTAAGTGCAATTTCATCAAACTCTGCCATGTAGGGAAGTTCTCCTTGTTCAGCTTTGGTACCTCCTTTTTGTACATCTCGATCATTAGCTTCAAGTACCTTTAAACTTTCTCCTTAAAAGCACCAATAGCTCTAATACTAATTGTTAGAATGATTTTAGAATAACTGAGGGGGGTGGGGGGTGAATCAGTTATCCTCGGGTCTAGATGTACCAATTCAACTTTTAAACACTTCAACAAAGTTAGATCTATTCAACAATTCACTTGGTCTTTATAGAATATATCGGTAACATAAAACTTGTAGTCCATTGTCCAAAAGTAATCAACTTGCAAAATATAAAACTTTCAACAACATAACACATCAAATAATATTCACACAAGTATGACACCAGGATTTAACATGGAAACCCAATATGGGAAAAACCACTGGTAACACGCTATCAAATTTTCACTCTTATGAAGTGAGCTATGTGGGAAGCCAACCCTATTAAAGTTTACAATACACACTGTTAGGTGTGACCCTGTTAAAGGATTTAATCACCCTGTTAAGAGTGGCCTAGTTAGAGGGCTTAAGAATATTCCATTAGAATGTCACCTTAATTAAATGGGTTTACACATTGATTGTTAGGTCAACCTTGATTAAATAATTTTAATTGATACAATGGTTAGAAAGTAACAGTAGGTTCTAATCTGAAATATACAACTCACTTTGCAAATACAGATCCAATACGCTCATATGATGATTTATTGACTGACCTTCATTACCATCTCCATCTCTGATCTACTCAAAAATTCCTTCAAGAAATAATCTCAACATTGTTCAACTCTTCACAACCACCTCACCGACAAAGATAGGACCAGCCTCCACCCACACACTACACACTTACTCTACCCCCTTCAAAATAGTTAACAATCTCTGCATTTCTAGCACACGCTCAAAAGTATCACCCTTTGCATGTAACCGGGTGTATCACCACATGTAACCGGGTGAGAGGCTTCTTTGCTAATGAGAAGGTGGGGGGGGGAGCGGATGGGTGGGCCCCCCTGCATGTGCTTAATAAAGAGGCTCTTCTTATCCTTTTGCTTAGGTTCACCAGTCAATAACATCAACCTCTTTTTACACCTTCATAATCCATAATTAGGTCATCCTTATACCTCCTTGATTAGGTAGATTAATCTTTTTTTGCTTAATCTCTTCCTTAGATATTAGGTTTAGGTTAGATTCATCGAATCCTTCCATCATTTTATTATCCTCCTTATCCTTCTAGATACTTCTCAAAACTTCTTGAATCCATAAAAAAAAGGTTTACCATGCATTAAATGCTCTAGGTGATTCATCTTTAATGTCAACACATTTTACATATCCCAAGAATTCAACAATGTCGGCTGGGATTATCAATTCCTTCACAAGCTATAAATTATTGACACTTGGTCAATACTGTGTTCATCTACTCGGTCATCGCTAAAACTATTCTACTCGGAAAACACTTTCTTCACTCGGTTAATTCTTTGATGCTTGACAATTACTGATGCTTGGTCAACACTAAAATTTACTCGACTTATACTAGCACTCGATCGACACTAGCATCACTTGGCTTAAATTGAATTTCTTCTTTCTTGCTCGGTTAAGCCCATGCTTCAAATCAACTGACTTATCCACTTAGTGTTAAAGATAAACAACACATTACCTTGCCAATGTGCTAACTAATCAAGTACCCATTATAGTATCTCATAACTCAACCTTTCACTAGGTCCTCTTGTTATCTCCTCTTTTCAAATCCTCTTCATCAATCAAAAGATATGGTACTATACTAGATAGCAATTGTCTTACCAGTTAAGGTTTGACATCAATGATAATATAACAATTGTTTCAATTGTAGTTTCCAATAGAAAGGGGTCCTTTCTAGCATTATCTTGGTATACTAGAGTATATTTGGCCTTGGAAGATCAATTGTGGATGATATAATTGTGGCTTCTAAAGCTATCTATATGATCCATAAGATTAGACAAGCAAGCATGATCATAAAGATAGACATTCTAAAAGCATATGACCTAGTTGATAGTGAGTTTCTTATCTATATGCTAAGGGGATTTGGGTTCAAGGAAATATGGGTGAAATGGGTTCAAGGGTGCACTTCCAATCTTAAATTTTTAATCCTTATCAATGGGCCCCCTCAAGTTTTCTTTCCTACCTCAACAGGGTTGTGGTAGAGGGAACTTATCTCCCATTTTTTGTTTATCATTATAGCAAAATCCTTGGGAAGAAGCATTGAATAATTGAGTACAAAAAGGAATTAGGTTGACATGAGTGTTGCTCTTGGATTAGATCCAATCAATCGTCAATAGTTTGCTAATAACATCTTAGAACATATTAGGGATTTCCTTAAATAACAAAGCATCAATAAGAGCAATGATTCTTAGTATCAAACGTGGACTCGATATTTTGGATTTGAGTATTCATTTGGAAGGAGACCCTTTATTAATGATTAATGTCATCGGATTAAATCATACCCCAAATTGGAAACTAGGTAGATGGTTGATATATATCAGAGACCTTATGAAGATATTCGATAATGTCAGGGTATCACATATTTATAAAGAAGGAAATTAGGAGGTTGACTTTCTTTCCAAATCAACATCTGACTTGGTGGTAAGGACAAATAGTTTACTAGTATCTTTTCTAAGTTGGATGGTCACTTCGTGTGTGGATGAGAAATGGAATCACCCTTCCCTTATTATGTAATTATGTTTATTTCCCCTTGAAGTATGATTGACATGATGGAGAAACAATTTACACTAAATAAATGATGTGAAGTGTAATGCATTAGAATTATATTTTGGTAGTTGGATACATTGGGTGTGTATTGTGGAAAATTACTAGGCCACTAGCTAGGAGAGAAATACCTTTTACATGCTTCATCTGTGTGAATTTTCTAGCTTGTAAATTTCCCAGAGATTGCTAGAGCTTAGATGGTGTTGTGATGATGAAAGATCAATGATTGTAGGTGGTGGGATGTTAGAATATTAAGGTCCCATGTTGCCTTTCTAGTTTGGGTATGTTGTATTCTCAAATTCATTACGTTAATCATGGAAACTCCTACGAGATTGAGGTACTGGAATAGAAAATTGTCCTTCTTAGATGAGATTACTCTAAAAAGGTTGAAAAGAGTGTTCTTTGCAAACCAGGGTTGGATCATGCATGCGATTAAGAGGGTGTTGGGTGAAGAATTCTTGAAATCCAAACATAGATATCGAGTAAATTCCAATATTTTAGCTATGTTTATGGCATGCTTTTTGGATGTGGGGGAGAAGAATGAGATGGTGGAAGCTCTATGAAAATACACTATGATGCTTTCTTTGGGAGTTGAAAGATTTCCTAGACAATGTGGACAATTAAGGAAGAATCCCTCTACCCCAAGATGACTTTAATCTGCATGTGAGGGGTAAGGATGTGCCTAAGTACCCTGTAATTAAGTATATGGATGACATAAGGGTTGCTTAAAGATGAATAATAGTTGAAAGGAATGCCCTTTCCCTAAAGAAGTGGCAAATTTTGGTTATGATGGTAGTTTGGGGTGGTTGGTTTCCTTGTTTTAGAGGGTTTGGCATAGATGAGGACAAAGCAACAAAGGCTATGGAGGATGTGATGCCCATTATTGGGGCTATGGATATGACGTATGACATTTTAAGGTCGAATGAAAAATATTCTTGTGGCTCTAATTGTCTGATGGTGGTTTTTGCGGCGATAGTTCTATTCCGATCCTGAACCCCACCTATCCAATAGCGAGGGGACGTAGCTGGGGCCAACGACTCGTGTCCTAGCTTTGACTGGGCATTGAGCTACCTGTAGAGGTAGATGCCGTTGTAGGGGCCCTCCCACCCCCACACTATAATTCCCTCCGCACCCCTTACCTTCATTTCATTAAGGTAAGGAATAACCTGGGTGGATTGTGAGATATAAATTCTAATGTTGATTCTCTTATTTCCTGGGTCATGTTTTTGAGTTGTTGTTTGTTATAGTTTGATAGATACGATTTAGTATGTTAGATATAAATGTAGTTTCTTGTCTTGGGGAATACTCCAATTTTGGGCAAGCATAAGGTTGTTATTGATAGTATTTTGGTAGTCTATGGATATTGGAGGCATATAATGGTAAGTATTGTTATGTAGGTGGATAGATACGTGCTCCTTAGTAAGGAGTTATTCTTTCTCCAATGATGAAATATGAAACTTATATACTCTATATTAATGTAATATTTTTTAAAAACTAGTATAAAGGTGCAACCCCATTTAGCTATA
>BSBK01013920.1:0-122403 GCA_027943335.1 Chamaecyparis obtusa | reverse complement strand
TTACACACATCAAATCTAGAAATCATCAATTTAAATCTATCACGGACTATGCAAACTTGATACATTTAAATTCTACATATAGTTAGACAATAGATTTATTATTTATCTATAATTATAATATTTACAATTATATATAAATAAAATGAATATATTTAAATATATAATTATATTATCTTATATTAAAAATATAACACATGATAATCATATAATTTTTCATATAAACTAAATATATAATTTTAATTTTTTAATACATTAAAATATGATAAATATAAATATAATATAATATTTCATAGATTATATTAATTAAAAAACATATTTAGATCTATTATTTAATTATCTTATATTAAAATATAATTAATAAAATAAATTTAAATATAGTATTATTTAAATAATAAATTAAAAAATTAAACATAATAAATATACTATAATAAATATTAAAACCGAAAAACAAAAATAATATTTAATTTTTTTAAATATCTAGTTAACTATTTATACACTATATCGAATAAATGTTTATTTATTTTGTCTTGTACAAATTTATATTAATTTTAAATTTTAATATTTTAATATTTAGATTTTAGATTTTTTATTATAAAATATAATTATAATAATATAATTTATATATAATATTGATTTTTGGTATACTAACTCGTATGAAAATATATATAATTTATATAAATTTTATATAATTTAAATCTAAAATTTTGATTAATTTTAAAATCACATTTAGTAATTCATAAAATAAAAAATAGAAATAAACTTATTAAAAATATCTTTATGCTGAATAAAATATATAGGAATGAGCAAGTGATTTTTTATTTGCAAATATGTTCTTTCTTATTCCTACAACGATGTCCTTTTTGCTCATTCACTCTCTCTTTGATGTTGGTATGCAAAAGCCATATAAAATGTGCTGAGAAGTAAAGAAAACATGGGCCCAGTTTTTAGAAAATAAAATAAAGTTATAAGAAAAATGGTAAAATAATCGAATGGTCATATATATTTTAATTGTCTTGCATGTTTTCTTGGTAAATGTGAACCCTTGATGTCGGACATCAGCTCGTCCCTCTCATATAAGAGACGCCTTTGACGTAATAATTAAACATAGATTCTAATTTTAATATGGTATGATTTTTCTACATATTATTGATTATTGTATAAGCTTTTGGGTCATAACTATGTTTAATTTAACTTGGACGTTTTGGATCACACTCTAGGATCCTTCAAATATACATTCTTAATCATTTTTTCCCTTCCTAATGAAAAATCATAGAGTATATCTCAAATGTCAAAGTTAAAAATAAATACAGTTATGAGCTAAAAGCTTATATAATAATAAGTTAGCAATAGGTTTGTAATATTCATGGATTATTATAGTAAATAATTATTGAATCTATGAGTTATCTATAAGTTTATTGGGTGTGTCAATTTTTCTATTATTAGAAAAAAAATGTTGTTAAGGAGAGTAATTTTTCATAGTTAAATCTTTGATTATAAAATGTATGTAGCTTAGTAAATATATTCTTTAGATAGAAATTCATAAATTACATTCATAACATTTATATATTATTATAGTGTATCAAATATTTGATCTATTGGTTCAATGGGTGTGTGAGATCATTGTTATTAGAATAAAATTTTGTTAAGGGGAAATTTCTTTTATCATAGTCAAATCTTTTCTTATAAAATGCATGCAACTTATTAAATACATTATTCTTTAGAGAGAAATTAGTAAATTAGATTCATAATAATCATAGCTTATTATAATAAATTTTAATATTATATTTTTAGGGTCAATGGGTGTGTCTATTTTTTTATTATTAGAATAAAATTGTGTTAGGAGTGATTTTTTCATAGTCAAATCTTTGATTAAATAAGCTATTATATAATGTATGTAGCTTATTAGTAATATAATTCTTAAGAGAGAAGTTATTAAATTAGATTCATAATAATCATAGCTTATTATAATAAATTTAAATATTATGTTTTTAGGGTTAATGGGTGTGTCTATTTTTTTTATTATTAGAATAAAATTGTGTTAAGAGTGATTTTTTCATAGTCAAATCTTTGATTATATAATGTATGTAGCTTATTAAATATATAATTCTTAAGAGAGGAATTAGTAAAATAGATTCATAATATTCATAGATTATTATAGTATGTTAAATATTGCATATATAGATAAAATTTTGTGAAGAATCTTTTCTTCATAGTCAAGTCTTTGCTTATAATATATATAACTTATTATACTATTATTAAAATAGAAATTAGTAAAATAAATTTTATTGTGAAGTACTAGAAAATTAGGAGGTCAACCTAAATTTTTGTTCCTATTAATTTTCATGATACTTTATATTCATTTAATGGGTTTTTAATATTAAGAGAGAAACTAACAATTTGATTCATATATTAATATAGTAAATTAAATTGTAAATTCATAGGTTCGATTATTTTGATTTTTTAATTATTATAACACAATTTTGTTAGGGAAACTAAATTTTTCCATAGTCAAATATTTGACTATAAAATATGTAGTTTATGAAATATATTAATTGTAGGAGAGATTTTAATGAAATGAATTTTATTGTCAAGCAATAGAAAATTAGTTAGAAATAACTAAAATTATATCCCATTTGAAATTTATTAGAATTATATTATATCATGTCTTAAATTTTGAATTTGGTGTTAGAGTTAATGTACCTTAGTTTGTCGGTGGACTTGAAATGGGCTTCTTGATCAACTATTGGATTCATGAGAGAGAGAGAGAGAGAGAGAGAGAGAGAGAGAGAGAGAGAGAGAGAGAGAGATTTTCATAATCAAGCGTAAATGTCACACATTAGGCCAGCTTATTAGCATGAGTGAATTTAAGTATTTCTAACAAAAATAATGTACAGACACTAAAGTTTAGTATTGGCCAATTCTATTATAAAAGTTTGACACAACTTGTCATTTTTTAATATCTTAATGTACATAGCATCTCAATTTATATTATTCTTAACAAAGAAATCATTGTTTAGTAAATTAAATTTTAATATAAAGTAGTACACAAACAACTAGAGTTTAAAATTATGTATCATAGTTGAAATTTTATCCCATCTCAATTTTATTAGAATTATATCATTTTTGAATTTGGTATTATAGTTGATCTTAAGATGAATGTACCTTAGAGGGTGTGCGAAATTGAAACTCACTTCTTGGTCATCTATTACACTAATAGATTTAATGGGTATGTTATTTTTGTATTATTATAAACAAAAATTATTAGGAAGAAAATGAATTTTCCATAGTGAAATATTTAATTATTTTAATATATGTACCTTATTATATATATTATTTATAGAAAAGAAATCACTAAAATAAATTTTGTTTAGAAATAATATAAAATTAGTTAGAATTAGTTGAAATTCTATCCCATCTTAAATTTATTAGAATTATATTTATCATATTTGAAATTTTAAACTCAAGTTATTATAGTTGATCTTAACATGAATGTACATTGAAGGATACACAAGACTTGAAATACACTACTTAATTGACTATTGGACTCATAGATTTAATGGACATGTGTTAATTTTTTATTATTATAGTAATTTTTTGTGAGGGAGAGTGAATTTCATATAGTTAAGTCATTGATTACAAATTGGATTAGTTTATTAAATATATTACTTATAGGAGAGGAATTAGTAAAGTGAAATTGATTGCGAGATAGTAAATATTTAATTAAAAATTATTAGATTGATATAATATCATGTTTGTAATTTAAAATTTGGTTTCATAGTTGATCTCAATATGAATGTCTATGAAATGGTGTGTTAGAGCCATAGGTTCAACGAGTGAGTAGAGTTATTATTATTATTATTATTACTATTGTTATTGTTATTATTATTATTACTATTGTTATTCAAACCTTTGATTATAAACTGTATGTAGTTTTGGACATAAAATTGACTTGTCTCATGTGTGCGATAATTTTACTAATTTTCTTCTCAATTGATTAATTAATTTTAAATATTTAATTGATTAGTGTCCTACTACATTCGCAGTTCAAATTTATAATTTCTCCCTATTTCCATAATTAAATAATTTTAATCATTTATTTAATTATTAGTATCTAACTAATTAATCTTCTACATATTCTTTTATAAATTAATTAAATGATTATTATTATTTAATGAATCACATTTTGTCTTTACATTAATTAAATAATTTTTTTTAAATTTTTTTTTTTTGTATTAAGTATAAGGATTTCACAAAACAAAAGGAGACCACAGAGTATCAAAAAATAATTACATGAGGCCAAGCCTCTGCACCAGTGTAAGCACGAGAAGTTTTTTTTTTAAAAATTGACTATAGAATAAAAAAAAGGAGCGCAAGGGCTAATGCTGCAAGTCATCATAAGTGTCCACCCAAGCGGTCCATCCCATTGTGCCTTCCATCCACACAATGCTTTTCTGATCTTGAATTTGATTGAGCATGAGGATCATATTCCTCATAGTATCCTGGTTGTCCCTCTTGAGCTCCTTGTTGAGCAGCTTGACAATTTGATTAAAGGATTGAAGATTGTCCATATGACACCTCCAAAAGTAACCATCCTTCAGCTCAGTGGTGAAAAATGTGGTGTATCTAGTTCTAAGAAGCTTATTTAATTAATAATTCTTCATTATATTATTACATTTATCTAATAATTATGATTAAATTAACATTTCCTCCTAAAATTAAATAAATATAAATTTATTTAATTTTCTAATTTTTCTAATTCCCTAATTTATAACTCCTCATAAATAAATATTTATTTATTTATTTATTATCCACATGTGCAATTAAGTGATTTTCTTAATTTATTTAAAGGTGGTCCCACAATAGTGTGTCCCACTTTTTTAGAAATACTGATTTTTGTTGAAATAACACTTTTTTAATAAAATATGATGATTTAAGCCTTGAGAGGTTCCATTTGAAAGAATTAATTACAAATGGTTGGCTCAAAGCCTCTTAGATTATAGAAACATTGATATAACATATATACTCCTCATTCATACCTACAATGGAGTCTCCTTCGTACCTATTAAAATGATGACAAAAAATCACTTCGACTTTATGTTTTAGCATATCAAAGAATCCATTTGAAAAACCTATCTATGTAGTATGATTCTATTCAAAAAAATCTTTCTAATGAATATAATTTTAATACATATTGAGTTCATTATCACTTTTAAATATTACTTTAACTAAACATAGGTTGTTTGGTCATTCAACAACTTGTCTCTTCAAGACTTCGGGAAAAATAGTAAATTAAAAAAAAAATTATGAAAAATATGTAGGAAAAGAGTATTTGTGTTACCCTCCTATATAAATAAAATAAAATAAATTTTGATATACACAGACCAAGTTAGAGTGATCCAAGTGACCTTATGTCTAAATTACAGTTACTGTCACTTTAGAACTTAATAAACTATGAAATATTGACCCAAAACGAATGAAACCAATTGCATCCTTTAGATATTGAAGTTACAAATATAATCTCGAAAGAGTTACATCGTTATCATATTTTAAAAAAAAGTTATGTTGATCCAAGTGATAGTAACTCCTTAAAAACACATTTTTTCACACAAACCACTTTTCGAAGGAGAAGGGAAAATGAATTTAAATGAATTTTATTTTTAAAGATATATATATATATATATATATATATATATATATATATATATATATATATATATATATATATATATATATATATATATATATATATATATATATATATATATATAGAAACTAGAAAGAAAATTCTAAAAGACTCTAGTTTACATCATCTTCAAATTCCTAATAGTTTTGCGGCAACGGGTGTTTGAAAGTGAAGTTTTTTCTTAGAATATTGATCTCTGTGTCAAAGTTTGCTAAAAAGTGGGACACACTATTGTGGGACCAACTTTAATTAAAATTATTCTTCTAGTTCTAATTAACACTAAGTCTTAGTCTGACTACCCAGGCAATTTTGTTAACTAATCAATCACCTTTTCTTGACTATTCAATCTTGATATTAAAGAACACTAAGAGGGGAGCACTCGATGTTCTAAACCTTTTAACCATATTAAATTGATTGTTTAACCATAAACCAAATGAAATTCAAAGTAAATAATAGAAACATGAAGCAAACATCCACAACATTACGACACCATGATTTCTATGTGAAAACCCTGTTAAGGAAAAAACCACGATGGGGATGGAACCCACAAGTAATTACTTCAGCAGAAATAATAACCCAATTAAGGGCACGAGTACAAAATGGGAATGCACTTTCATTCATGAACACTACCTAGAGCTCACTACTCAATTACAAAAGAGGGCTACAAATCTTACAAAATCTTGCCGATTTATAAAATGAATTGGACTACAATCCAAAATGGTGAACTGAGAACACCATCACATATGTCAATATAGTTCCATGCAAGTACATGATAAAATCTCTTCTCAACTGTCAATCAAATCACTAATTATCGATCCTTCACAAAAGGGTGGTCCCACAATAGTGTGTCCCACTTTTTGGCCAACTTTGACACGAAGATCAACATTCTTAGAAAAACTTCACTTTTGAAAACCCGTTGCTGCAAAACTATTAGGAGTTTGAAGATGATGTAAACTAGAGTCTTTTAGAATTTTCTTTCTAGTTTCTAAATATATTTAAAAAATAAAAATAAAATTCATTTAAATTCATTTTTCCTTCTCCTTCGAAAAGTGGTTTGCGTGAAAAAACTATGTTTTTAAGGAGTTACTGTCTCTTGGATCAGCATAACTTTTTTTCTAAATATGATAACGATGTAATTCTTTCGAGATTATATTTTTAACTTCAATATCTAAAGGATGAAATTAGTTTCATTCATTTTGGGTAAATATTTCATAGTTTATTAAGTTCTAAAGTGACAGTAACTGTAATTTAGACATAAGGTCACTTGGATCGTTCTAACTTAATCTGTGTATATCGAAATTTATATTTTCTTTTTTTCATAGAAAGGTAACACAAATAATCTTTTCCTACATTGTTTTCATAATTTTGTTTTGTAATTTACTATTTTTCCCAAAGTCTTGAAGAGACAGGTTGTTGAATGACCAAACAACCTATATTTAGTTAAAGTAATATTTAAAAGTGATAATGAACTCAGTATGTATTAAAATTATATTCATTGGAAAGCTTGTTCCGAATAGCATCATTTGACATCATATGTTTGAAAAACCCATCTTGTTTGGTACTTGTCCCAAGCCTTGAAAGGCCATTTTTTTGTAGTTCACTTTTTTTTCTGAGGGCAAAATTTCAATTTAGGGAGTCTTCAAGCGAAGACCCTAGAGGGGATTTGTGTGAAGGGTCTTCATGCGAAGACCCCAATGTGAAAATTCTAATGGAGAAACACCCCACTGGAATTTTTCCCAGCCTACTTCGAGCGAAGTAGGTTGGCTAGTTATGAATTTGTTTTGTAAAAAAAATTATAATGGTATAAAACTAGAACATTTTGTTTCTATTTAATACTGAATTGCAATAAATTAATTCACTTTTTCTATTGTTTTTTAATTATTGATCAATTTTTACAAAGGCATTTTTTGGAGGAGGATTGTTATTTCTATTTTTTTCAAAGACATAATTTTGGAGAGGAGAAATATTAGATCAAAGTATTTTTTGAAGAAGAGAATTTTTATTGGCGATCTTGTAGAAGACATTTTTTGGAGAGAAGAAATGGGGAACAAGAAGGGAAGACAAAGTAAATCTGCTAGAAAAAGGTCACCTAGTACTGAACAAAGAAATCGTGAAGCTGCATTGACATATTATAATAAAACTAAAGAAGGTGAAGGACAAGCTGAAGTAGGAGGGTCAAGTCAAGTCGAAGAATTGCACATTGAAGAAGGGTCAGGATCGCTCCCTACGAAAGCTCAAGCAATTGATGTTGGAGAAGGGCCAAGATCACGTGCTCCTACTAGTATGGATGAAATTTTAAATTTAGCTCAAATTGTAAAGAGAAATATTAATTATAGAAACTTAAATCATTTACTTACAATGGATGTGGAGAATTTGAGATCAATTACTAATGTTCAACCCTTAAGTCTTGCTAAGAAAAGATCAATGAATATATTAGCAAGAGAAATATTGGCTAAATTTGATAATTTTGAAACACTTCAACAAGCCCAATTGCTTTCAGTTGTACTTATAAACTAAAAGTTGGAAGGGGCATTAAAATTATTGGGTATAGACACAACATCAAAGAAGAGAAAAGTTGTTGACATGCAAACTGATATGATTTAAAATCTTAGAAAAGGTTTGAGCCAGGTAGGGAAGCGATCTTGAACTAAAGATAAGACCATTACAAGAAAATTTTTGTTGACATCCATTTTAGGTGACACTATGCTCTGAAAAAGATAGATATCTTTAGTTTCATCTTAGTTTGGTTTTAATAGGAAAACAATATCATGATATGTTAATAGGAGAATACTTTTGGATGATAGCACCTTGGAAGGAAATTGGGAAATCATGTGTAGAGCTCCTCATTCTGATAGGATTGATGGAGGAATCAAGAATTTGGTCACATTATTTTGGAATGATATACACGTCCTTCATCAAATAGTAGAGATTTTATTAGACATAGAATTTTAGCTAATCAATATGAATATCATATGAAACATTGGTTGGACACAATACAACATGAAATGTATGTGTCATTTTTTAGTTCAAATCCTAATATAAAGATTGGGCAAACATTGTTTGAAAGATTGAATCTATATTATATCAGGACAAACAAAGTGTTTAAAACTTGTTGTCATTATCATATTGAATTTGATCTCTAGTATCAGGTTTTTTGAAAGTTTGTAGAAGACACTTATGGTTTTGAAAATGCTCCTCCTACTAGATGAAGTGAGCTCATCTAATCCATTTTATTTGACAAAAGAGATGATGTAGCTAGACAAATAAATTGCATAAAAGGAATATGCCAAACATGTGTTGATTTGTCTCTTTTTCCTTTGAAAAATAAAAATATTGACTTAACAAAGATGGTAAATTGCAAGAGTTACAAATATGTAAAGAATGAAACAAAATTTGGGAAAGAATCCAAAAGGTTAGAATATGTTGAAGAGGAGATAAATTTTGGAGTATTTATGGAAAAATTTAAAAAATTGTTTCAACCCTACATTCATCATGCTTTTTTTACAAAGTGGCAAGCACAACAATTCCAAATATTGAGAGACAATTTCCCACTTGGAACCATTGTATCATTTCTTGATTTTGCATAAAATTATTCCTTTACTCATCAAAAGGCAATTCAATTGGAATACTATTTTTCAGAGAAAATTATGATTATGGTACATGTGTGTTATCGACATGCATAATTAGATTTTGATGGTATTTAGAGCACATTTGAAGAATGGATCATCAAGAAGGAATATCATTTTTATATAAGTGATGATAGAGAGCATGACATTCATTATGTAGAACACTGCTTCAAGATGTTTTTTGCAAATTTGAAGGAAAGAGGTATAAAAATTGATAAACATCATGTTTGGCCAGATGGATGTGCTGCACAATTAAAATCATCGAGACCATTTTATGTACTATGTAGATATCATCATAATGAAAACATACCACATGTCTGGAGTTTCTTTGAGAGTGGACATGGAAAAGGTGAACATGATGGTGATGGAGCTTGCATCAAACGTGCTATACGAAAGTATCAAATGAATTATAAGAGATTTCATATAAAAATGCACATGATGTTGTTGAATGGTGCAAGACACATTTCACACCAAATGAGAATGACACATCATCAGGATTGAATCAAGCAGTGCCACATGGAAAATTTTGGGAGATAAAAGGCATGCACACATTTTTAAATTATTCAAGTGTTTAAATTTTTTATTTATTCTTTATTCAAATTATATTTATAGAATGCATTACATGTGCATTTTTTTAGGTGTGGATAGAAAAATTATGCATGGTTTCAATAGGATAGAAAAGACATGATCTTTTCATTTAGTTATGAGTACGAATTGTCACAATTGGACATTGAACACTAGGGACTACTCATGCTTTTGTTGTCACTGCATTGATGACAATTATGAGGAATGTATCGATCAAGACTGTGGATATGTAGGTGCATGGAATCTAGTGCCACTTTTTTTACTGATACATTTGATAGAGATGAAGATGAAAACTTTGATGATGTCCCTTTGATTTCTACTGATTATGATCATATCTCAGGATTGGTCAAAATTGGTAAGTATATATATTTCACATTATATGGTCCATTGAGCTGCATGTATAGATAGATAGATAGATCTATAGATTTAACTAAGTAAATTTTAAGATCTCACACATGTATATATAAATTTACTATGCAGGAGATGTCTTTGCAGTGATTGATAAGCATGGAAATGTAGGAGTTGGTTATTATTTACTATATTCTACTACAGAGAGGATGAATTTACTTGAACCTGAAGAAAGTGATGGAATGTTGTTCCCCATAGGTTTTTACATGCTTTACATCAATATATTGAACTTGATTTGTAAATTTTAAATTTTAACCTTTTAACAAATTTCAAATTTAGTTTGTTTAAATTTATATTGTTAAAATTTGTGACCTATAGGTTCAATTATTTTAGAGGGAACACATTTCAAGAAAATCAAAGTAATTCAACATGGTATTCACTTTGTTGATTACCAACCAAACAATAAGGTGTTTCAATATAGTCACCTAGTAGTTGCCACCTCCATTTGTCTCCATACAGTTAAATCTCACCATGGATGTTGTAAGTGGAGACTAGATAGTGAGGATCATGAGAGAATATTACATGTTCTCCATGAAAGGTCTTGTTAGCTATGTTTATTGTAGGAACCCAACACACAAGTCCTGAATGCATAAATGGAACTCTATGATTCCTAAACACTTGATTCAAGCAAGAAAAATACTAATTAACAAGGACCAAGAGAATGATCCTCCTACACTTTGAGCTCCACATTGTGTGATGGATTTGTGTCACACTTCTGTGAATCCTTGCATTCAAGAAGACTCAATAATGAGCTCTCAAATATCAATTCATAGCTCTCTATCTGTGGAGTGCATGTGTAACACCCTATCTTTCCTAAAAGATACAAGATGATACTAAAAGAAATACAACCATATAAAACCATGACAACAAATTTTTTTTTATATTTAAAATAGCAAAGTTACAACATACAGTTTTTTTTAACAACAGCTTCTTAGAGTTCAAGAGTTTACAATTAGATTACATCAGAGTAATAATACTCTTCTTTTAAAGAATAAATCTCTAACAATATCTTATTTTCAATCTATTACAATCTTCGAATAAATCTGATAAGTAATAACCAAGTAATAATTTGTTTCCCATAATTCTTTACAACTGGCAACCATTGTCCCATTTTCATTGACTTAATCATCTATAACCTGAAAGTCAAAATGAACACAAACACAAACAGCAAACAGGGCTCAGTCACATGATAACGTAAACAAATCATCTCCAACATCTGCAACCATAAAAGTCAGTACAATATAGCTTACATGCAGAATTAAATACACATATAATTCTGAAAACTAAATAACATAGTTTTTATTTTACTTCAAGTCATAAAGCACTTAATTTCTTTCATATAGAAGCAAACTCGCAAAGAAAATGACAAGGAATGATCCAGTAGTCCATGGGTTTCCACATAAGGATCTAAACTAGGTATCCGTAAGGATAACGTAGCAAACCATAATGTCTGATGAAACCATTATGTTTTATCTTTGTTAAATGAAATCCCATAACCCTTGAATTTTATAATTATCACTTAATTAAACAACTGATAGAAATTCTTTCCCATAAGATATAGACTAGTGTCAGACACAACTGACAGAAATTCTATCATCACAAGGTACTAGACTAGTGTCAGCCCCCACTCTACGGATCATTCTTGCATTATCTCAACAAACACTTGATCTATCAATCAAAGATAGCAATGAAATGAATTGCAAATCACAATTTCACTAACATCCTGTTTCTAATGCATCAATTTTACCAAATTGAACAGCAACAGAAAAACCATTTCAACACCAAATTACCATATTCCTTGACACACTTTCATATACAAAATGTTTCCATGAAAGATGAGAAAATCACAACTTCTTTTAATCACAAATCCAAAATCCAATAATAACTTATTATCAAATCTGAAACTGATCATATCAAAATTCTTAATTCCATTTAATAGAAAAGAAATCAGCATATTAATTCAGCAACAGAACCAACACAATAACCATCTCTTTTACATCCATATTAGTTTACCATAATCGAGTTATTAACAACAAAAACCATATACACTGATCTATTAATTATAAGTTTATATCTTTATATACATACTGGCATATGTACAAGTATACACCACATCTCGTGTATACATATACATATTCTAGTAGGTATATGTATCAGTGAAAACAACTTTATATAAACTCATAATTAATAATTCAGTTAACAGTCACAACATTTATTATATACGTGTTGGCATATGTATATGTATACCTACAGCTTGTGTATACATCTGCATATCCCAGCAGGTATATATATATATTTATGTACATCGAATTGCATAAACCAGAATTTAATAAAGTCAAGTTCTGAAATATGCACTTTGTAAACCATTCATATTGCCTTAGTTCGATAACAGAATTAAGTCAACTTCTCTACACATCTATTTTTGCCGTAAAACAATAACATTGACCACATAACCAAAACCGAATTCTAACTTAAATGAAATTACCAAATGCTATTTTTTATTGACTATGCACGATAAGAATAATCTTTCCTATGATTCTTTACCATTTCCTATATTTCCTTAACATCTCCTATTAACATAGCAATCGAAAACATACTGCTGTTACTAAAGATGATCATATAGTACGTGATCAAATATAACCTCCCTTGACAACTGCATTCCTCTATTCATTGATGCGTACAGAGCAACAATCTTTCACAAAAAGGATCGACACCAGATAACCATAGAAGTTCCCCCTATGAACTACTTTCCATACTTATGCTGCAAGTGTAACACATAATATGTTTGATAACTGATATCATTATGAAAACTGCCGAATGCAAAACCCCCACATTACAACACTAAATACCATCGATACCAGTCTCGGTAATGACTTATGGAAACACAAAAGAAAACATTAAAAACTGTCTAAAACCCGAAAGACACTATAACCCTTAGCCTTCATTAACGTATACACCTCTAACTACAAACCCACATACCACAGATAACACAAACACATAACGATTAGAACATAGCTTTGTTTAATTCGAATGACAACTAACAAACATTTTAATCTACCATTTCTTTAATTTACATTGCAAAAATGAGAAACGAAACAGAGAGAGAGAGAGTAAGGTAAGAGATGCCCCTGCCTGATATTCGTATGGAGAAAATATCCAGAGCCGGTATGCTAATGCTAGCTCCTGCCTGGTGAGCTCCACAACAAAAAAAACAAATGCCGTGCAAGAAAACCCAAAATGCCGAGTTAACAGTAACAATGCCAAACTCCCCAAATGACCATGAACAGAAGGGTTTATCACAGCCGTAAAAACACTTTTCAATTCATGCCACTTATTCAGAAGAAGACAACGGTAACCCATTTCCAATAGTAACAGTTCACCCAAAAAGCTGCAGCAAAACATGGTAAACACAATGGAGTCGAACAAATTGCAACCCCCTGCACTCAAAAAGAAATGGCGAACAAAACATCACAATAACTTCCTCGACCTGTTCATTCAATGCAAGCTTATCTCTTGCAGTGAACGCAACCCACTTCCTGCCAAATGTCCAGAACAGTACCATCGCATAACCTAAAATCACAGCTGCATTAAAAACCCACTTAAACCTCACTGCCCATTCAACATCATTACCGCGTGATTAATGCCACATGATATGTGTTAAGCACGGTATAACCTTGTCAAGGTTTATGCCAACTACAAAATGATACAAGTTTCCTTCTAAGTTAATATTAATATTATCATTAATATTAATATTAATATTAATCACTAACAATACTATTTTATTAGTAATAATAACAATATTATCTACCATACTATATATATATATATATATATATATATATATATATATATATATATATATATATATATATATATATATATATATATATATATATATATATATATATATATATATTATCTCAAACAAGAAAGATGATAGCATATTAATATTAATATTAACATTCATATTAATATTAGTATTAATCATCAATAACATATTTCTGTAAATGAAGTACCACATTCTCACAAGACATTCTCTGACAGCTGCAAGTATAGATATACATGTACACAACTGCAATTATCTAAAGTCAAAAAATGATGTAAGCTCTAAATACTGTCCTACACATCAAAATACAGTTAACAATGCTAAGGTACACATTACTAATTATAACAAACACATAACCATGAATTTCCATATCAATGAATCCACAATCAGATGATTACTATCTATACAGATTGTCCTTATAACAAAATCATATCAATGTTCAAAGTTTAGTTTAATCAAATTCTGTCCTCAAAACAGGACTCATTATGAACAGAAGTAAACATACTTTCCATAGATGTCTGGCTAAATATCAATGATATCACTTTTAATCTAATAACAGAGTTCAAAGAACATAAACAGAGTTCAAACTCAAAGAAATCTAAACATAACAAAATGTAAAGAAGTCTGGAATAGTCAGGGGCATGACACCCTCCCCCACCAGCCTAGGTTTACTCCTGGAAGCCTGAAAACAAATGAGGATGAGCAGCTCTCATAACCCCTGTATCCTCCCAAGTTGCTGAAGTTTCATCTTCAAGATCCCACAATACCTTTACCTGCTCTATTCTGCGTCCTCTGAGGTTTAGCTCCCTTTGCTGGATTATCTACACTGGTTCCAGCATCAACTGACCATCTACCACCTGTAAATTGTTCCAATTCAAAACGTGAGCAATGTCAGGAATATATTTTCTCAGCACAAAAATGTGAAAAACATCATGAATCTGCGAAAGACTGGGAGGCAAAGCAAGTCTGTAAGCAACTGGACCCACGCGTTCAAGAATCTCAAACGGTCCCACAAACCTAGGAGACAATTTGGAACCTTTGCCAAATCTGATAGGACTTTTCTGAGGTCTAACACGAAGAAAAACCTTATCTCCAACCTCAAATTGACGTTCAGTCCTATGCTGATCAGCGTACTTCTTCTATCTGTCCTGAGTAGTAGTGAGATGCTCTCTGATGCGTTTGACTTGCTGTTCCATATCCTGAAGCATCTCAGGTCCTAGAAGAATTCTGTCTTCCAGATTGTCCCAGCTCAAAGGTGTTCTACAAGGCCTGCCGTACAAAGCTTGAAAAGGTGCCATACCTATAGAGCTATGATATCTGTTGTTATAGGAAAATTCAACCAGGTGCAAAAATTCCTCCCATTTACTCTGCCTATCCATCACATACATCCTAAGCATGTCTTCCAAAATCTGATTGACACGCTCAGTTTGTCCATCTGTTTCAGGATGATATGCTGAACTGAGATTCAGCTGAGTACCTAACTCTCGCTGAAGAGACCTCCACAAAGAAGAAGTAAAAACTAGATCTCTATCAAAAATGATTTTCTTAAGTATCCCATGCAACTTGACAATCTGTTCCATGTAAATCCGTGCTACAGATGCTGCATTGTAGGTGGATCTGATAGGTATAAAATGGGCAACCTTGGTTAAATGATCTACAACAACCATAATAGCATCATGACACCGAGTTGAGATTGGTAAACCTACTACAAAATCAATGGATATGGTATCCCATTTCCATTCAGGTATACTGTGAGACTGTAGTAAACCAGCTGGATGTTGGTGTTCAACTTTCACCCTTTGACATTCCAAACACCTAGCTACAAAATCAGCAATATCCCTCTTCATACTTGGCCAATAGTAATGCTGCTTAAGATTAGCATGCATTTTCTTCACACCAGGATGAGCAGAATAAGGTGCCTTATGAGCTTCAATCATAACTAGGTTTCGGAGTTCTCTACCTTCAGGCACATAGATGCTACCATGATAATTCAGCAACCCATCAAGGTTAATAGAATAACCTTCAAACCTGCCTTCCAAAACACTACCACTGTCCAAAACTACTTTAACATCCAAAAACCAGGGATCTGTCCCCAAATTCTGGAGTATTCTATCTTTCAAGTCAACTGAAAGAGTTAAAGAAGCAAGTTCATGACGTCTTCTGCTAAGAGCATCTGCTACTTTGTTCTCTTTACCTTGGACATACTTCATTTCGAAGTCATACTCACACAAAAACTCCATCCATCTGCACTGCCATGCATTAAGATTGGGTTGTGTGAATAGATACTGTAAACTTCTATGATCGGTATGCAACTCAAAACATTGTCCAAGAAGAAAATGCCACCATTTAGTCAAAGCATGCATAACTGCAGCAAGTTCCAAGTCATGAGTCAGATAATTAACCTCATGATCCTTCAATTTCTTGGATTCATAGGCTATGACTCTACCATCCTGCATCAGCACTGCTCCTAAACCCTCCAAAGAAGCATCAGTACAAACCACAAACTCCTTAGCAGGATCAGGCACTGCTAATATCGGAGCACTGGTCAATCACTCCTTGAGATGCTGAAATGCCGTTTCACATTGATCTGACCAAACAAATTTCTTACCCTTCCTCTGAAGAGATGTAATGGGGTGTGCTATCTTCGAGAAATTAGCCACAAATCTTCTATAATAGCTAGCCAATCCCATGAAACTTCGCACCTCTGATACATTGGAAGGGGTTGGCCATTCTATAATAGCCCTAATCTTAGCAGAATCCACAGCTATTCCTTCACCAGCAATAATGTGGCCCAAATAACTAATCTCGTTCTTGAAAAATTTGCATTTTTCTGGATTAGCATACAGCTTGTTCTTCCGGAGACATTCTAAAACTTGCCTCAGATGCTGTTCATGCTCTGCCGTAGAGTTAGAATAAACCAATATGTCATCAAGGAATACTACCACAAACTTATCCAAGAAAGCTCTGAAAACCCCCTGCATAAGGCTCATGAAGACTGATGGTGCATTAGTCAGACCAAAAGGCACTACCGTGAATTCATAATGCCCGTATCTCGTGCGAAAAGCAGTTTTGTGAATATCAGCTTCTCAAATTCTCAACTGATGGTATCCAGATTTGAGATCAATCTTGGAAAATATCTTGGCACCCTTCACTTGATCAAACAAATCATCAATGCGTGGCAATGGATATCTGTTCTTGATAGTGACTTTGTTCAGTTATCTGTAATCAATACAAAGCCTCAAAGATCCATCCTTCTTCTTGACGAAGATCACAGGTGCTCCCCAAGGTGAAACACTAGGTCTAATAAGCCCTTTCTCAAGCAATTCCTCACGTTGCACCTTAAGTTCTACCAGTTCTTGGGTAGTCATGCGATAAGGAGTGTTAGATATAGGTTCAGTTCCTGGCAGAAGATCAATTCTAAAATCCACTTCCCTAACAGGTGGTAACCCTGGAATCTCAGAAACAAACACATCTGAAAACTCTTATAGCACAGGATGATCTATACTAGTATTCAAAGCAACTAGATCATCAAAATCATTGACAGGGATAGCAAACAATTGGCATCCTTTACGTAAACATCTCTGAAGTTGCTTAGCGGAAATAGTTCTAACCGATATAGGTTTCTTAACACCTGCTATAAACTTGGCCATCCCACTATCATCAATGCAATTAACAAACTTCTCTCTACAATCAATGATAGCTCAGTGCTGAACTAACCAATCCATTCCAAAAATGATGTCGTAAGAACCTAGAGGAATCACCCTAAGGTTGACTGAAGTAGTGAAAGCCTTAAATTGAATCTTGCAATCCAAAGCTATCAATCCCAATTCTACCTTAGACCCTGAAGCTAACTCGACTTGCCATGCCAATTCAGCTTTATTCACAGGAATTCCACATTGCTTAACCAAATTGGAAGAAATAAAGGAATCTGTAGCACTGGAGTCAAATAAGATAGAAATCTTCTTACCTTGATAATTACCTCTAGCTTCAACCACAGTGTTCTGATGATCTGCCTGTTTCTAATCCACAGTAGCAAAGATACGGTGGTTCCTTCCTGAATCACCAACAGTCACCTCAGAACCTGTTCCCTTAGACCTGCCCTGGTTATTGCCTCGAAGAGGGCAATTCCACTGCAAGTGACCCAGCTGACCACACTGCCAATATTCTGCACCTCTCTTGGTACTCTTGTCTGGTGTTGAGTTCACTGGAGGTGAGACTACACTCTGTTGTACACTCTGAGCTAGTTTCTGGAACCTTGGTTGCTCTGGAACCTTGAAACTTTTGTTGGATTTAGAAAACTTGTCAAACTTCCTCTTCTAAAAATTACCGGTAGATCCACTGGTTGCTGCCTTGAAATTCCCTTGAAAGGGGCTCGGACTCTTCCCACTAATCTAAACAGGTGAATTCCCTGAACTCTTAACTGAATTACCTGTCTTCATCTCTGCAAGTTTAGCTTGATCAACCGCTTCTTTCACTGTCTTGGGTTTGAAAGTTCTCACTTCCTCCCCAATCTTAGGGTTCAAACCCCTAATAAAATGTTGTACCAAGGGCTTGTCATTTTCCACCCATCCCGAATATTTCTTCAATTGGAAGAATCTTCTCTCATACATCTCCACAGTCGAATTGCCTTGAGCAATATTAAAGAACTCCTCGGACCTGGATTGTTGCCAGTAATCGGACATGAATCTTTCCCGAAATCTTTCCAGAAATAATTCCCAAGTAACCTGAGAAATAGGAATCCCAAGTTGTTCCAGTTCCATATTCCACCATATGGAAGCGAAAGACCTTAACTACATAGCAGTCCATAGTACCTTCACATTGCTATGGTACTCATGAAGTATGAAACACCTTTCGATGTTCAGAAGCCATGCCTCAGCTTCAGTTCCTCCTTCAATACCATTAAAATACGGTCCTTTGATCTTTGACAGATCTTTCAACTGTGTCCTTATAACAGGATCCTCTGCCACTGGGACTCGTATAACCTGAACATTTGCTACACCATCTAGAACATTGTTCCTAGCTTCAATGTTATCCAACCTATCAAGAATCCGTTGGAGAACTTCAACTTGAGGTACCTCTCGATCTTCCTGATCCATTCCTATTAAAGGATCAACTTGCTCATCACCATGTATTCCTTGGTGACCTCGTCCTCTACCTCAGCCATGACCACGACCGCATCATCCACCACCACCTCTTCCTAAATCGGCATCAATTGGGTCACCATGCCTTTGTGCTCCTCGTGTAACAGGAGGCATGCTTGAAATCCTATACAAAAGTTTAATAAAATCACTAACAGAAGCATAATGATAAAACCCTTTTAAAAACCCTCAAGCCCTGAGTGTTTAAACCTGGGCTCTGATACCAAATGTAACACCCTATCTTTCCTAAAAGATACAAGATGATACTAAAAGAAATACAACCATATAAAACCATGACAACAAAATTTTTTTTATATTTAAAATAGCAAAGTTACAACATACAGTTTTTTTTAACAACAGCTTCTTAGAGCTCAAGAGTTTACAATTAGATTACATTAGAGTAATAATACTCTTCTTTTAAAGAATAAATCTCTAACAATATCTTATTTTCAATCTATTACAATCTTCGAATAAATCTGATAAGTAATAACCAAGTAATAATCTATTTCCCATAATTCTTTACAACTAGCAACCATTGTCCCATTTTCATTGACTTAATCATCTATAACCTGAAAGTCAAAATGAACACAAACGCAAACAGCAAATAGGGCTCAGTCACATGATAACGTAAACAAATCATCTCCAACATCTGCAACCATAAAAGTCAGTACAATATAGCTTACATGCAGAATTAAATACACATATAATTCTAAAAACTAAATAACATAGTTTTTATTTTACTTCAAGTCATAAAGCACTTAATTTCTTTCATACAGAAGCAAACTCGCAAAGAAAATGACAAGGAATGATCTAGTAGTCCATGGGTTTCCACATAAGGATCTAAACTAGGTATCCGTAAGGATAACGTAGCAAACCATAATGTCTGATGAAACCATTATGTTTTATCTTTGTTAAATGAAATCCCATAACCCTTGAATTTTATAATTATCACTTAATTAAACAACTGATAGAAATTCTTTCCCATAAGATATAGACTAGTGTCAGACACAACTGACAAAAATTCTATCATCACAAGGTACTAGACTAGTGTCAGCCCCCACTCTACGGATCATTCTTGCATTATCTCAACAAACACTTGATCTATCAATCAAAGATAGCAATGAAATGAATTGCAAATCACAATTTCACTAACATCCTGTTTCTAATGCATCAATTTTACCAAATTGAACAGCAACAGAAAAACCATTTCAACACCAAATTACCATATTCCTTGACACACTTTCATATACAAAATGTTTTCACGAAAGATGAGAAAATCACAACTTCTTTTAATCACAAATCCAAAATCCAATAATAACTTATTATCAAATCTGAAACTGATCATATCAAAATTCTTAATTCCATTTAACAGAAAAGAAATCAGCATATTAATTCAGCAACAGAACCAACACAATAACCATCTCTTTTACATCCATATTAGTTTACCATAATCGAGTTATTAACAACAAAAACCATATACATTGATCTATTAATTATAAGTTTATATCTTTATATACATACTGGCATATGTACAAGTATACACCACATCTCATGTATACGTATACATATTCCAGTAGGTATATGTATCAGTGAAAACAACTTTATATAAACTCATAATTAATAATTTAGTTAACAGTCACAACATTTATTATATACGTGTTGGCATATGTATATGTATACCTACAGCTTGTGTATACATCCGCATATCCCAGCAGGTATATATATATTTATGTACATCAAATTGCATAAACCAAAATTTAATAAATTCAAGTTCTGAAATATGCACTTTGTAAACCATTCATATTGCCTCAGTTCGATAACAGAATTAAGTCAACTTCTCTACACATCTATTTTTTCCGTAAAACAATAACATTGACCACATAACCAAAACCGAATTCTAACTTAAATGAAATTACCAAATGCTATTTTTTATTGACTATGCACGATAAGAATAATCTTTCCTATGATTCTTTACCATTTCCTATATTTCCTTAACATCTCCTATTAACATAGCAATCGAAAACATACTGCTGTTACTAAAGATGATCATATAGTACGTGATCAAATATAACCTCCCTTGACAACTGCATTCCTCTATTCATTGATGCGTACAGAGCAACAATCTTTCACAAAAAGGATCGACACCAGATAACCATAGAAGTTCCCCCTATGAACTACTTTCCATACTTATGCTGCAAGTGTAACACATAATATGTTTGATAACCGATATCATTATGAAAACTGCCGAATGCAAAACCCCCACATTACAACACTAAATACCATCGATACCAGTCTCGGTAATGACTTATGGAAACACAAAAGAAAACATTAAAAACTATCTAAAACCCGAAAGACACTATAACCCTTAGCCTTCATTAACGTATACACCTCTAACTACAAACCCACATACCACAGATAACACAAACACATAACGATTAGAACATAGCTTTGTTTAATTCGATTGACAACTAACAAACATTTTAATCTACCATTTCTTTAATTTACATTGCAAAAATGAGAAACGAAACAGAGAGAGAGAAAGGTAAGAGATGCCCCTGCCTAATATTCGTATGGAGAAAATATCTAGAGCTGGTATGCTAATGCTAGCTCCTGCCTGGTGAGCTCCACAACAAAAAAAATGCTGTGCAAGAAAACCCAAAATGCCGAGTTAACAGTAACAATGCCAAACTCCCCAAATGACCATGAACAGAAGGGTTTATCACAGCCGTAAAAACACTTTTCAATTCATGCCACTTATTCAGAAGAAGACAACGGTAACCCATTTCCAATAGTAACAGTTCACCCAAAAAGCCCTAGCAAAACATGGTAAACACAATGGAGTCGAACAAATTGCAACCCCCTTCACTCATAAAGAAATGGTGAACAAAACATCATAATAACTTCCTCGACCTGTTCATTCAATGCAAGCTTATCTCTTGCAGTGAACGCAACCCACTTCCTGCCAAATGTCCAGAATAGTACCATCGCATAACCCAAAATCATAGCTGCATTAAAAACCCACTTAAACCTCACTGCCCATTCAACATCATTACCGCGTGATTAATGCCACATGATATGTGTTAAGCGCGGTATAACCTTGTCAAGGTTTATGCCAACTACAAAATGATACAAGTTGCCTTCTAAGTTAATATTAATATTAATATTAATCACTAACAATACTATTTTATTAGTAATAATAACAATATGATCCACCATACTATATATATATATATATATATATAATCTCAAACAAGAAAGATGACAGCATATTAATATTAATATTAACATTAATATTAATATTAGTATTAATCATCAATAACATATTTCTGTAAATGAAGTACCACATTCTCACAAGACGTTCTCTGACAGCTGCAAGTATAGATATACATGTACACAACTGCAATTATCTAAAATCAGAAAATGATGTAAGCTCTAAATACTGTCCTACACATCAAAATACAGTTAACAATGCTAAGGTACACATTACTAATTATAACAAACACATAACCATGAATTTCCATATCAATGAATCCACAATCAGATGATTACTATCTGTACAGATTGTCCTTATAACAAAATCATATCAATGTTCAAAGTTTAGTTTAATCAAATTCTGTCCTCAAAACAGGACTCATTATGAACAGAAGTAAACATACTTTCCATAGATGTCTGGCAGAATATCAATGATATCACTTTTAATCTAATAACAGAGTTCAAAGAACATAAACAGAGTTCAAACTCAAAGAAATCTAAACATAACAAAATGTAAAGAAGTCTGGAACAGTCAGGGGCATGACAGCATGAATTGTTATGAGGCCCTCAGATTGACTGAGTTGAACCCATGCAAGTACACCACAGAATGAGAGATTCAAGGATGAGAAGCAAGAATGCTAATCTCCATTGAATCGTCAAGTTCTTGCATGCAAATGAAATTAATCTATATGATTGCAATGCAAGAAAATAAACTACTTTATTGAAATGGAGATTAAGCTAAAACAATGAAATAAATTAAACTAAAATGCTATGAATATTAATCTATATGTAACTATGCAAGCTAAAACAATGATCTCCAAAGCTCCAATGTTGCCAAGAAAACCTACAGCATAACAACGGTATGAAAATTCTAGATCTCTAATTGAGAAGGAGAGGGCTCCTTATATAAGAAACTGATGACAAGAATGCATCTCCAAGATCAATGTGGGATTAATGTAAAAAGAGGAAAGAAATCTGATTTTTAGAAAGTATGGAGAGAAAAGGAAATCTCTTTATTTTATTTATTTTTATTTCACTTATTTCCTTTTTCATCACAAAAGATCTTTTGAGAGGATTTTATTTATTTTAAAAGAATAACATCTCTTGTAATAAAATAAAATAAGATTATATAATTTAAAGATGAATATTAATTAAATAAAATAAAATCATTTAATTAAAAATGGATTTTAATTAAATAATATTATTTCATTTAAGGAATATTAATTTAAATTAAATAACATTATTTTATTTATTTAAAAAGGGATTTATTTCTTTTAATTAAATAAAATTTAATGAAATATTCAAACCTTGGGGAGAATTGAAATAATTGATATAATTATGATTTGATCAAGGAAATTGATTTGAATATATTGTAAAGCATTGATTTAGAAAATTGATGTTGTTAAATTGAACAAATGGGGCCCAAATTCTAGGTGACCATTTTAGGGTGCATACACACATCACTCAGGTGGGTATACCTCATATGCACACACATATCTTCTTTTGTCAAACAACATGCTTGCAGGTATATGACTGTGGAATAGCCTTCGGACTCCTATGTGTATCTTGTACCTCAATGAATCACCAAGTTTCATGCAATATCCTACTTGCATAGAATGAGTTTGAAAACTAGAAAGGACTTCTATTACCTCCTATCAACATGAAAAGGGAAAAGGATTTCATTTGATTGAGTTTATGTTTTTGGGTTGAATTGACCCCTGAAATACCCCAAGTCTCTCATAGACCAGTGCCTTATCCAACGGGCAATAGAGTTAAATAAATCACTACAACATGGATCCATGAAACAAGAAGACAATACATTCTAATATATTGGTGCCTTACACCAATCATACACCATTGATCAAATCCTACTTACCAATCCACCTGTGTACTCAGATATGCAATCACCTATTCAAAGGATTTTAACCCTCCCCTTAGAAGAGACCTAGGAAAAGGCAATACATTAATCTGCATCCACTGAAAGACACGATTGAGATACCCTTGATAACCCAACTCATACATATTTGAAAACCAGCCCTAAACTCAGTTTTTTATGTGAAAACAACTCTATTGCAAACACCTTGGAAATACAATAGAAATATTACAAAACCCTTGATGATTTAATCAAAAAGTTCAAGAATCAAATGGAGATAATCTAATAGTAGTATGAAGATATTTTGATCTTATTCGTAAGACATATTGTTACAACTTATATTCTATTCTCCAAAAGCCAGAAAGAAAAGAGGAAACACTCTATATGCAAAGAAGTAGGCAATATATTTATAGGAAGAATACCATTCATGGAACCAACCCTGAATATTACAGAGAATCAAGAACTTCTCAAGGTTACCGAAAACTGGAACCCCTCAAGATTACCTAAAAAATGGAACCTGTCAAGGTGACCAAAATTGGAACTTGTCAAGGTGACCAAAACTAGAATCCTTCTAAATGATCTTGACAATATTTATAAAGGATTGCAATAAGATATAGATCATTTAGGGAAAAATTAGGTCTACAACAACCTCTAGAACCAGACTCAACAAGAAATGAAAGAATGCAAGAAAAGTCTGGAAACCTAGGAAGAATCAAATAAAATCTGATGTACAATCATTTGGTTTTCATCATCAAGGATTATTGCAAATATAATTTGAACCGGTTTCTTGTTGAAGGAAAAACAAAATTAAATTCCAAGACCACCAAGAGGAAACTTGTGTGAATTAGAGCATAGAAACAACTGGCACCCATCAAACCCTAAGTACCATCCTTGTCAAACATCAATTCAACATTAACTTAGCATGGCACATCAGGAGCTAAAATTAGACCAGGTGGCTACCCACATCTTCTTCATCATTTCCCTACCTGCAACCATCCCGAAAAGATAAAAATTTGATCTACCTTTTATCGTTTATGACCCACTGTAACAAACCCTGCATAGAAAACCTTGGCAAAAGATTCAAATTTTGGCTTCAACGGCTAGCAGGTTTAGGTTTAAAACATGGCCATTGATCTTATCTTTTCTTGATACATCAAGCGGTCCACAAAATCTGGCAATAGTCGACTAAGCCTTCAATCGGTCTTTAAAACAGGACCGTCGATCTTCACTAAAGAAAGGATCAATGACTGTAGCAACATCACGAGTAGTAAAACTGCATGCATCTCCACTTTGTGTTTATACAACAACCATCAGATAAAGGAAGATCTATGGTGACTTGAATCCTACAGCATCCCAGCCCCATTGGACAACTGGATATATCGCTACCATCAGATGGAAGATCCCACCTTCTGACTGGACCCACAATGGTAACCCATGGCTTAATACAAAATCGATGGCTTTTGCAACATCATGATCACAAATGTCCGATCACTTTCTCATTGCGGATACATGACAGCCGTCAGATCAACTTACATAGGGCATCCATTTAACACACTTAAAACCTCAGTCTCACCAACAACCTCCATGTCACCATCTACTATGACCAATAAAAACATAGCACGTCAGCAACACCTGGCATCAAACCCACCACATCATCAGTCCTTATCTGCTGGAAGATCGGAGGTCCATCGCAACATCATGATGGATATCCTTCATGTATCTCCCCTTTGTGGAAACATGACAACCGTCAATCTTGATCAAACTTTAACCAACCGCATAGCCTTAAGAAACTGGGCCCGCCTTGACAGGTGTCATTCAGTCGCAAGATCACAAAGGGGAAAAGTTGACATAGGAAGGCTTTTCGGATACGCAATAACCATAAGATTAAAATAGTCCCACTAGATAGAGGTGTTGAGTTGTCTACCACATCGATGGTTGTCACAATATCATGATGGGTAAATCCTTGCTTTGCGGATTTACGACATCCATCGATCAAAACAAGAGAATAAGGGCTTAAATAAAAGTCAAAACCCTAATGAAATGTACCATTAGGACTTAGGGAAATAATAAAAATCATCAAGGCTTACACTTAGGAAAATAAAGTATTGGCCTAGGTGGACAAGAAGTCTAAGAGGTATGATGATGCCCAATGATTTTTATAAAGCACATGCATTAAAAGGACTTTAAGTGACCCAAAAAGGTAACAAGGAAATAGATTAAGGGTAGGGTTTCTTGGACTTAGGCAATTTTTCAAAACCCTTTGCATGGATAAACCCTAGTTCCCCAGACCTTGAAATAAATGGATCTCACTAGTTTGTTTCAATTGAATTCATGCAATCTGAGCTAGAGCTTGGTGACATCATAAACTATGCCAAGCTATGGGCACAAGCTATGAAACATGATGGATTTTCTTCGCTGATAAAAACAAGTTTCAGCTAAGGCAAGGCAATTTTATAAAATTTTGCAGGGAATAGACCATTTTCTTAAGATTTTGGCTATGACAGGAAAATGGGCTAACAGGTTTGAACCACTTGAGTTGGTCTAAAAAGTATAATATGTATAACTATTTCATGTGTTAGGACCTACTTGATATCTCTAGATTAAATTGACTATACTTTGTTTATATATTTAAACATATGATGGATTATAATTTGTTGATCTATGATGGACCTATTTGATGGCTCAATGGTTTTAATATATAAAATTTTATGTATGCTTTTATATATATATGCTTGTATACATGTATGGTTTTATATGTATACTTTGATTATTCAATGATTTTTATAGATTACATATTAGTTAAAGATTTTATGTATGCTTTGATTATTCAATGATTTTTATGATACTTATTGTCCATTAGTTACATGTATTAACTAGTTATTTTTTATGATATTAATTCTAGATCTCCTTAAGACCTCCCCTTAATATTTATTATTAGTTAAAGATCCCCTCAAGATATTAGTTTTAACACTAAAAAATGATGAAATTAGTTAGATTACTTATGACATGTGTTAGTTCCAAAATGAGTTAGAATAGTTATTATCCATTAGTTACATGTATTAACTTGTTATTTTTTATGATATTAATTCTAAATCCCCTTAAGATTTCTTATTATTTAAAATAGTTATTGTCCATTAGCTACATGTATTAACTAGTTATTTTTTACGATATTAATTCTAGATCCCCCTAAGACCTCCCCTTAAGATTGCTTATTAGTTAAAGATCCCCTTAAGACATTAGTTTGAACACTAAAAAATGATGAAATTAGTTAGATTACTTATGACATGTGCTAGTTCTAGAATGAGTTAGAATAGTTATTGTCCATTAGTTACATGTATTAACTAGTTATTTTTTATGATATTAATTCTAGATCCCCTTAAGACCTCCCCTTAAGATTGGTTATTAGTTAAAGATCCCCTTAAGACATTAGTTTGAACACTAAAAATGATGAAATTAGTTAGATTACTTATGACATGTGTTAGTTCTAGAATGAGTTAGAATAGTTATTGTCCATTAGTTACATGTATTAACTTATTATTTTTTATGATATTAATTCTGCATCCATCTAATAAAATCTAATCAAATGAAACCATCTAATCAACTCATATAATCAAGTCATATCATCTAATCAAATGAAATCATCTAATCAAATCATATCATCTAATCAAATGAAACCATCTAATCAAATCATATCATCTAATAAAATTAAATTATTTAATCAAATCATATCATCTAATCAAATGAAACCATCATAAATCTATATAATGTCAAATCATAAATCATCTATGTCTAGAGGCCTGGATAGCATATAAATATATGTCTCGAATCATAAACTGAAAATATCAAACATATAATAATGACATATATAATGAGTCTCAAATCAAAGATTTGTGCAACATGTCATATACTAGGGAGTCATCTAGGTGCATGTGAACAAAGCGACCCTCCAATTGACTACCATGAGCATCCTCTAGCTGTGAGGCAGCAACTGATCCCTATGAATATAAATGCATGTATATAATAATTGTTAGGAATAACAGTCCGCAATACAACTGAGAGGGGGGGTGAATCAATTGTATGGAACATTATTAAACTTTAACCTTTAAGTAACAACAATACTAGATCCAATGAACATAATGAATGCCAACACAATAACACAATATTTTGGTCTCGGGGAAATCCTATTAAAGGTAAAAAACCAGTTGGGAATTAGCACCCACAAATGATGTACTGAGAGTATAGTATCCTTGTTAGAAGATTTAGCCCTGTTAGGAGCTTATTAAAACATTATAGTACATAGTCCTTGTTAGAGGACAAACCTTGTTAGGAGTCAAGAAGAAAGGGAGGGCTCACTACCCAAAGAAGGTTAAATCCACCTTCAAAAATCACTGTTCACAACACAAGTGTATATGAGGAAATACACAATCCTTTTGAACTATTTCGACAACAACTATCTTTACTTGATCAATTCCAATGAAATACACCAGTAAACCTCTACTCTACATATAGTAGACACAAGCTTGTAGCTTTCACCACCTCTTTATATCTTCTTTTTCTCATCCATATCTTTTCCAAAGAAAAGACCTTACATTTATACCTTGTACAATTCTCATGATTAGGTTAGCTCTTAAGCCTTTTCTAATTATAAATAACTACATAAACCCTTTCTAAGATACACATGACATCTAAAACAAGTATAAAATGATTTCATTACAATAATTAAGGACCGACATCCTTAATTTACATTTGCAAAACAAAATGCACGCTACATCTCATGAGTCAGCTTCCAAATAAGTCTTCTCTAGAACACATGCCACAGATGATGTCACCAAGCATCATATACCTTGTGCTAACCAATGAATATCCTTCAGTACCTTTTCGGTCATTCCTCAAGCTCACATACCTTGAATCCATATCATCAGGAAGATATACCAGAAACACAGAGACTAACTCTGGCATTTCTCACTGTCATAGTCCAGTGACCAATCTTCACCAAAACATATGTAACTCATCGAATATGAAACATTAAATGATGCAATCTTTGATATAAGATCACAACATCTTCCTAAACTCTCTTCTATCTGTGTAGTATCTGAAACATTCGTATAGTGTCCTTACACTATGGTAACCAACCTGATCTCTTCATAGAAACATATGTTGACATTAGTGACAAAACATAGATGACAACAATATGAGTGCCCATTCAGTAATGTAGTGATTAAACATATTAAATATCTCAATCACCTCCTCATGTATTAGCAATATCAAACAATCTCCCCCTTTGGCATTGATGTCAACATATGGGAAAATCCATCATCCCAAAGTTATATCAATCCAAAGTTTTGCAACCAAACAATCTCCCCATATAGTAGGTATTTTCTCATAGCAACACTCCCCCTTTGAGAAAAATGGCAAAGGGTGCCTTGAGCCATCAACTTCTTTCCACCATCTTTCTTCCACGATCACTCCCCCTGAGGAGTAGATCCCTACATCCAGTCCAAATTATGATAAGGCTCTGAAAATCTCTGGACTAATGTTTCTCTACATCATCCAATTCTGACTAGGAGGGGCATGAAACCCTAGCATACCTCTGAGATATTCAAAGGTATCTTTTGGTAGTGGCTTTCTGAATATGTCTGCAATCTGCTCTTTTGTACTAATATATTCTAGTCTAATTTCCTTCTCTACCACCTTGTCTCTCAAGAAGTGATATTTGATAGAAATATTTTTAGTTTTAGAGTGCATCACCAGATTCTTTGACATATTCACTATATTGGTGTTATCATAATGGATAACCACAAGCTCATCAAAAGTTAGTCCTATGTCCTTCAACATTTGTTTCATCCAAACAATTTGAGTGCAGTTAAAAACAACAACAACATACTTTGATTCAGTAGCCGATTGTGCTATACAATCTTGTTTCTTACTTAGCCAAGAAACCAACTTTTTCCCAAGGAAAAATGCACCTCCACTAGTACTCTTTCTGTCATCAATGCTTCCTACCCAATCAGCATCAATATAAGCATGAAGTTCAAAACTATCTTTCTTATCATACCATAGGCCATATTCAATTGTCCCTTTCAGATATCTGAGTATCCTTTTCACAATAGCTAGATGTGTCTCCTTTGGTTCTACCTAATATCTAGCCACAATTCTAACATCATTAGCAATATCCAGTCTTGTATGAGTCAGATATTGTAATCCTCCAACCATTGATCTGTACTTGGTCTAGAATACACACTGAGATTCATCATTACATTATAGCTTATTATTAATCACCATTGGTGTTCCTACTGGTTTACAATCTTCCATTCCAAATTTCTTCAGCATTTCTTTGAGATACTTAGTCTGAGAAATGAAGATATCATCCTTGCTCTGACTTATTTGTAGTCCTAAAAAGAATTTCATTTCACCTATCATAGACATCTCAAATTCACTTTCCATTTCCTTATAAAATTTATTACATAGATCATCATTACCTCCAAAGATAATATCATCAACAAAGAGTTCTATTATCAAGATTCCATATTCACTAGTTCTTAAATACAAATTACTGTCAACATTACCTTTTCAAAATCCAAGCCAAAGTAAATACTTGTCTAACCTTGCATACCAAGCCCTTGGAGCTTGCTTCAGACCATACAAAGATTTCTTCAACTTGCATACCATGTCTCCATCTTCGCATAGAGGAAATCCATTTGGTTGTTCTCTGTATACTTCTTCAAGATCCCCATTCAAGAATGTAGACTTCACATCCATTAGATACACCTTGAAGTCTTTATGTGCAACATAAGCCAAGAACAATCTTACTGCCTCTATTCTAGCAATAGGAGAAAATGTTTTCTCAAAGTCTATGCCTTCTTGTTATGAGTATCCCTTACATACCAGTCTTGCTTTGTTTCTTACAATAGTTCCTTCTTCATTCATTTTGTTTTTGAAAACCCATTTTGTTCCTATTACATTTTTACTTTTAGGTCTAGGAACCAATTCCCAAGTATTATTCTTCTTTATTTGATCTAACTCTCCCTTCATAGCTTTTATCCAAGATTCATCTCTACATGCTTCATCTATAGTCTTTGGTTCAACTTGAGAGTAACAATGAAGTACACTAGTAAACCTCTTATTGCATTATCCATACTTGCTTTCACAATGCTATCAAAATTAACATGACAAAATCTTCTATGCCATAACCAACTATCATCTACCTTTGCAAAAAAACAAGAGGCTCCAGATGTATTTAATTCAAATACATTACCTCTAGATTTAGTACCAGTTGCTATCACCTTACCTACCTTACTTATGATAAAACATTTACCATTAACAAAACTTAATTGAAAATCTTTATCCATTAGTTGTCCAACACTCAACAAGTTATGTTTCAGTCCTTCAACAAGTAGTACATTGTTTGTATTAGTTTTTCAATCCAAAGTAATAGATCCTACTCCTATGATACATTTAGGAAGATTGTCTCTAAATCTCACAAAACCACCATCATACTTCACTAATTTAACAAACTTGTTCCTATATCCAGTCATATGATGTGAACAACCACTGTCTATAATCCATTTAGTTTTCTTGTCAACATGAGATACTAAAGCCTTTTCTCCATGCACTAGTTCATCTCTAATAGAAACAAATCCAATCTCTTCATAATCTAAATCATCATCATCAGAAATGCCTTCACTAGCATAATAAAATTCTTTATCCCTCTTAAGCTTGGAAAAATTAGGATTGTACTTAGGAACTCTTGTAGGACATCTAGATGAAAAATGACCTACCTTATTGCATTAAAAACATTTCAAGGGTAACTTTCCTTCAAATTTTCCCTTACCTCTCTTTTCTCTTCTAGCAATCAGTGCAACAAGTTCATCCATCTTTCTTTCCTCAACCATTATCAGTTCCCATTCCTCAGCATACTCACCAAGTTGTTCTCTTAGGTCTTCATTGTTGGTGCTTGGAAGTGCAGATATTTTCTTGTGTGCAGATGCCTTGAATGCAGATTCCACTTTAGGTATGGAATCTTCCATTTCAGCAACCTCAAAGGTAGTTATCTTTTCAATCAACATCTCTCTGCTGAAGTTCAATGTTAAGGGTATATTTTCTTGAATAGACATAGCCTTGAACTTGTATACAGGTGTTAATGATCTAAGGATCTTTTGAAAAACTTCTTCTTCATCATAAGTACCTCCACAATTTATGATTCCAACCACAACTTATATAACCCTTCAAACATAAGCCCTAATGCTTTCATCATCCTTCATTTGCAGCTTCTCCATCTTAGTTTTCCAGTTCTATAACTTCTCTTGCTTGGTATATTTGTCTCCTTCATATAAAGCTTCCAATCTTCTCCAAATCTCATATGCCAAATCCAAGTCCTTAACTTCAGTAAACTCACCTTCAAATAGTGCGCCTATAAGTACCTACCTTGTGACCATGTTGTGTGAGAATACCTTCTTTTCATCATCAGAAGCTGATGCCAAATCACTCTCAGTCTTTATAGCCACCTTATTCTTTTTGATCAACCAATAGTCGATGCACAAACATAGAAAATGAGTTCGCATCTTGTTCTTTCGACTATCAAAGTTTTTAGGATCAAATTTTGAACCATCCTTTCGATAGAGTGCCATCTCCAAGATCACCTCAATCTATTAGGTTTTCTCTATGAGGACTACAAGCTTTGATACAAATTGTTAGGAATAACGGTCCACAATACAACTGAGAGGGGGGTGAATCAGTTGTATGGAAGATTATTAAACTTTAACCTTTAAGTAACATCAATACCAAATCCAATGAACACAATGAATGCCAACACAATAACACAATATTTTGGTCTCGGGGAAACCCTGTTAAAGGTAAAAACCCCGATGGGAATTAGCACCCACAAATGATGTACTGAGAGTATAATATCCTTGTTAGAAGATTTATCCCTGTTAGCAACTTATTGAAACATTACAATACATAGTCCTTGTTAGAGGATAGACCCTATTAGGAGTCAAGAAGAAAGGGAGGGCTCACTGCCCAAAGAAGGTTAAATACACCTTCAGAACTCACTATTTCCAACACAAGTGTATATGAGGAAATACACAATACTTTTGAACTATTTTGGTAGAAACCATCTTTGCTTGATTAATTCCAATGAAGTACACTAGTAAAACTATGCTCTACATACATCAGACACAAGCTCACAACTTTCACCACCTCTTTATATCTTCTTTTTCTCATCCATATCTTTTCCAAAGAAAAGACCTTAAATTTATACCTTGTACAATTCTCATGATTAGGTCAGCTCTTAAGCCTTTTCTAATTACAAATAACTACATAAACCCTTGCTAAGATACACACAACATCTAAAACAAGTATACACTGATTTCATTACAACAATTAAGGACCAATATCCTTAATTTACATTTGCAAAACAAAATACATGCTACATATCCTGAGTCAACTTCCAAATAAGTCTTCTCTAGAACACACACCACAAATGATGTCACCAAGAATCTTGTACCTTGTCTTGGCCAATGAACATCCTTTAGTACCTTTACTATCATCCCTCAAGCTTGCATACCCTGAATCCATATCAACAGGAAGACATACCAAAAACACAAAGACTAACTCTGGCATTTCTCACTATTATATTCTAGTGACCAGTCTTCACCAAAACATATGTAACTCATCCAATATGAAACATTACATGATGCAATATTGGATATAAGATCAAAACACCTTCCTAAAATCTCCTCTATCTTTGCAGCATCTGAAACATCCGTACAATGTCCGTACATTGTGGTAACCAGTTTGATCTCCTCATAGAAACATATGTTGACATCAGTGACAAAACATAGATGACAAAAATATGAGTTCCCATTCAGTAACATAGTGATTAAACATATTAAACATCTCAATCAACTCCTCATGCATTAGAAATATCAAACAATAATAATGTAAAATACTTAAAATATTATAAATGCATGTTTAAAATTACATATTTTTAAAACTTACTTAACCACTACTAGGTGTCACATCTGCTGAATCTCTCCTATGAAGAGAATCCTCTAGTTGTGAAGCAGCAACTGACCCCTGCAAATTTAGTACAATGGTTGGTTATATACATGTGCATAGTATATATTATGTAAAGTACTTTAAATATATAAATACATGTGTATAAGTGTACACATGCATGCTTGAACCTACATATATCTAAAACTTACCTGACCACTAGTAGTTGTCACATCTACTAGATCTCTCATATGAAGATGCTCCGAGGCAACACTAGAGGTAACATACTCTGCTAACTGTGCCTGCAAAATATTATACATTGAAAAAACATCAATACCCACATCTACAATTAACTGTTCACTAAAACTCATAAGAAAGGAGAAAATAAAACTTTATATACCTGTGTCTCAAGAGCAGGAGGATCATTAGCGCGCTGCACCATCATATCATCAACTAAAACTGCATCACCCACAACACCTTTAGTCCTGAACCTCTCTAGTAATGAAGAGTGTAGGGGTGACACTAGTTGGGAGGGGAGTGATGCAGAGTTTGAACCATCAGGATGCAATAACTATTAGAAATAGGAAATACTAAGAGGGAGGGTGAATTAGTATTTCAAAAAACTTTTTCTTTTGCCCACTTATGGATATAACAGATTACTTTAGTGCATAGAAAGATTATCAAGCTGATTAACAAACATAGCAGTAAATAAAAAGAACTCATAACACATGATATGTTCTCGAGGAAACCCTGGCCAAGGGAAAACCCCGGTGGGGATGGTACCCACAAAGATCACTAATAAAAGTATCCTATTAGGGATATTGGACCCTGTTAGGAGTCAATTTACAATATATAGTAGATCTATCCCGGTTAAAGGACTTTAGGCCTTGTTAGAAGCCTTCACCCTGTTAGGAGTTAGATTACAAAACCTGATCACCAGCTGAGCTCACTACCCAAATAGGTAATACAAAATGTTTCTAACTGTAATATGGTACTGCTTACAACTTCACATCAATAGCCTTTTCTGCTATCACAATATACAACTATCACAAGTTATCTTTTCTTTCTTTTTACATATCTCATATTTTTTTCATTACATTTCAAGTATGCCTAATATATGAGTTATTAGAGCTAATAACTTTACATGGTCGACTTCCAAAATATTTATCCAAGAGTAAACAACTAGGATGTCATCCCTTCATAATGTTAAGTCATTATTTTGACCAGCAAAAATAATCCCTTAACTCTTTCGCTAATACTGTCTCCAAAACTGTTCTGTCTGCAAAAACTATCTTCGGTAAACTCCAAATAACTTTGTCCGTACTACTCCAAACTTTATGCACACTGAGATGGGGTATCCTCATACTCTGAAGAAGCTTTAGTTAACTACACAAACAAAAATATTGCTCCAGTGGACGTCGCCAACTAAATCTTCATCGGGTGCTCTGTTAGGATCACTGTATCCATACTTAGACAATTTCTTCCTTCAACTTGCCATACTTGCATTCTAGATTTTGCACTCTCAATAGAGATCATATGTTTCCATAATGACAACATCTATGTATCCACATTAGCCAAATTGCCAACAATCTCCGCCTTTGTCATTGGTGGCAACATATGGGAAAATTGGCTAAGTGTGCAAACAAAACTTCAAAGTATTTACACAAAATTGTGGCCAAAAGTTATACAACACATATACAATATTGTACTCCATAGAATAGCTCCCCCTATGAGTATCCTTCCTCAACATATATTCAATTTTCTGCTATCTCTCCCCCTTTGACAACAATGACAAAGATAGGGTGTACAAAAATTTCAAAAAAAACTTTATACCTTGTTATCAGCTATTGCAAAGCCGATAGGCTTGCAACACAGTCACCAAACTCTGACTTCCATGATTCAAAATCTTTCTCCCATACCTTCCTGATGGATTCAACAACATTGAGTAGAGTACTCAATCCGTATGCTGATGTCTGACAAGCTTGCAGGGAATTGAAGCTAAACTTCTGAAAAGATGTCTTTGCTGAAAGACACTACTCAATTTGGTCTTCAACAATTGAGGTCTTGATTGAGATGTGCTCTCTCAAGATGTTAATCATGAGCATCTTTCTGTTCTTCTCCTTTGCTAACATTCTAATTTCATCATTTAACTTCCTTTTGTTCTTCTCTACAGAACTTATCTTTACATTTGGGCTTGACAAGGTGTTTGTTTCAGCTGTAATTGCATCTATCTTCTCTCTGATCTTCTTATCTTCTTCAGCTATTAGGATTTCTGATTTTGTACATTGTATATACAAACTCTTTCCAGTCTCAAAATGTTTCCTCAAATTCTTTATGCATACATCCAAACTACCAATATCATTTCGAATATTTACACTTAAATTTTGTTGCATTTCTGCTTCAAAGTCTTCCCGAACTTTTATTCTAGCAATATCCTTTAAGTTAGAAAATTCAGAGTCAAAAGAGTTTATTACTGTTTTAGCTTTCTCAAGTGGATCTGATTCAAATACCTTAGTGTTGATCACACTCTCAAGTTTCTTTGTCAAAACTCTAACTTTTCCTTCAAGGTCCTTCACCTTCTTATTCTTTCCAATAATTTTATTAAGAGATGTGATGAACTCAAGCTGATCATCATCTTCAACTTCTTTTCCAAGGTCTTCAAAAATTGAACCAATTTGTCTCTTCTTACTATCAGGTGCACTAGGGGTAGTGACCTCTGTCAAAATTTGTTTACCTTTAATTGTCTGTACTGTTGGAACTGATTCTGATACTGCTAGTGCTTCCACTGCCTCTGTATCCTTTTCTGATTCTATAATCTTCTCTTGCTCTTCTAAAGCCAAATTGTCAACAATGTTTCCTAGATCATGAAATACAACATCATCTGACTCTAGTGTCACTTTGGTTCCTTCAATGTCCATTGATTCTTTGCCAATATTGATATGTAAAGAAGATGGAACTTCTTCAATACCAACTTACTCTGCATGCAGTTCCTCTGATTGCTTCTGCTAAGGGTCTGATTCAACATGCTTTTCTGCAACTATATCTACAAGAACTTTCATTACTGCTTTCTCTGTCTCTTTCTGTACTTCCTCCTTTTTGCCTCCCATTATAAGGATTGTTCTTCTCTTAGTTCTCAATAAAGTTCCAAGAGCCTTCAAGAATCTCTTCAAATGATCTTCATCCTCAACTTCATAGAACTATCTGATTACATGTTCTCTCATCTTTATGTCCTCTTCTTGTGCTCTCTATTTTCTATTCACAAGTTTGTTATACAAATCTTCTGGGATCTTACCATGAATAGTGCTAAATTTCTTATCTATCACAATCATATGTGTAATCATTGCATTTTCAAAATTCAATCTGTCAAATGATCCATATAGATCAAAGAATTTATTCAACTTAGTGAAGTCTCCATGCTTCAATATATCTTCATTAACTCTTTCAATTCTTGGTTTCCAAGTTTTCTTCTTGATTGAAACGACATCATCATCTTTAATTACTGCTACATTTCTAGGTACAGGTGGTACTATCACTTTCTATCTCTTGCCGGGTCCTGTTGCACTCACTTTTACTCTTTTGCTAGGAATAGGAGAAAAAGATTTATCTCCTTCATCTTTTTTAGGTACTTCAACTTTTACCTTTACTGCAATAGGATCAACAGGATCTGCACTAGACACCTCAGGTGAAACTACAAGATTTTCACTTTGCTTCAAGGCTTCTGCAGTCTTCTTAGCTATGTCAAACTCATGACTTGACATACCTGATTCTTTTAGTATTTTCTTCATAGTAGATTCAACTCTCTTACTAGATTGCTTCTTTTCTCTCAAACTTATTGCAAAGTTGAAATTCTCTTCATAAGTTCCAAACCTATTTGCATGACCATCCAACTCACACTTTAACAATCTATTCACATATCCTACTGTTTCTACTTCAGATATTTCATAGCCAAGAGGGTCTATGAATTCCATTCTAGGCTCAACTAATTCAATGTAGGTGAAATCAGTGTCTACCATAAAACAAATGTCATCTTTATGCTTTTCAACTAAGGATTGAGGAATCCTTGATTTGTTCTTAACAATATTCTGAAAAGTCTTTAATACAAGCTTCACATTGTCATTAACTTTATCAAAAAGGTGCTTCATGTAGACTGAGTTTATTCTTTCCATTGTGTTCACATTCTCACTCCAATCAACTGTGTAAGGAAATCTTCTCAAAATATGGAAAAACATATAGGTTATCAGAGATGAAAACCTAAACTATGTGTACTTAGCCTTCTTAATCTTTTCTAAGTTCTCAAATAACCAAATTTTCAAAATTTCACATAGGTCTACTTGTTTCTTCTCAATACACATAAGATAAGCTACATGAACCATTCTTGCATCCATGTCATCTTCCCCTGAACTACCATAGAATTTAGTTGTTAGGATCTTGCAAAGGTACTTAACATCATCTTGCTTAATTTTACTTATCACAATTCCTCTACCATTATAACTAGATCCAGTGTTGTCTAAAACAATCTTTCTCATGTTCTTTTCATTCAGTGGAATCTCTCCAACTTTAGATAATCTAGTAACATCATGAATTAGGTCAGCAGTTATATCAATAACTCTATCCTCCATCCAGAATTTCCCATTGTGGATTCTACTTAAAATGCTCTTGGTACATTCCTCATCATTAAATTCATACTTCATGGAATATTTAATAATTTCATTATTCTCTAGGTGCCCATAAGCTGGTTTAACTGACATGTCTTGATTGTACAATTTCCTGTAATCATCACTAAAATCTGCATCTCCCAAAGTTTCAAACTTGCAGCCTAAATATCCTTTAACATTCTCAATGTGCAATACTCCATCTGGTACGGATGATAGTGCTATAATGTTATCAATTTTAGTTGGTTCTACTGGTTATTTCTTAATCTTAGGTATATTCTTATCCTTAACATTATGAACCATAGAAATATCCATCTTATCAACTAATTAAAGATCAAAAAATACCTCAACTTTGCAAATCTAGGGTTTCGGTATGATCGTCATTGCAAACTGCTTCCAAACTTCTTCAAATCATCCTCAACTCTCTTTTTCTTCTTTCAAATCTCTTTTCAATCACTTTGTAATCATGATAACTTTGATTTCAACCTTATAACACTTCACATTAACTCGATCTGACATCGCATTCATTCATTTTGCCGCTAAAACCTCAAAAAGCTGATTCTGCAAACTTGCAACCATAAAACTTTCTGCGAACTCGCAAAACACAATATTTTCTTTTGCGCACTTAACCATAATAGTAGTACAACATAATAAACCTATATCTAACTACGCAAAACTTAACTCATTCAAATTCCTAATCTACACTAATCCTAAGTCCTAAACTATAGAAACTTACATAATTTATGTACTTAAAGAAGGGTCAGGTAAAGATTCATCCTTACCATTAGTTACATTACCTTCCTGACTACTTTCAGTGCTGACTATACCTCCTTGATCTGTGCCTTTATCAAATTTTACTTCATCTTTATTGCTACAGCAACCTTTCTCTTTGTTTCCTGCATTTTCATTCCTTCTTGCATTGTTCCTAGGGTTAGGGTTATGATGATAACCTCCATTGTTCATTCTGAAAAATCTTGCCGAATGTCCAAACTTGTTGCATATCTGACAAATGATTCCATTGTTTCCAAATCTCTATCCTTGCTGGTTAATCTGTGACTTGCAATTTCTAGCAATATGTCCTACTTTGTTGTATCTAAAACATACTACCACTTTTCTTTGATTCATTTCTTCAATAGATTTCTTATCTGCATTGTTAGTATTCCCAATCATTCTATCATAATTATTCAAAATTACTTTAGGTCTTCTACATTCGTTAGCTCTGTGTCCAAAACTATGATAATTATAACAATTTCCATTGAGAGGTTTAAATTGCTTACCTGTGCAATCTCTCTTCATGTGCCCAATAGTATTACAAGAAAAACATCTACCTTTGAATTCTCTTTGCATTCCTTTAGATGATTCTTCCTATTTTGGTTCTTCTTGCTTTGATTCTTCTTTCTCTCTAGGTGGTTCTTCTTTAGGTGGATCTTCTTTAGGTGGATCTTCCAATGTGTTCTCATCTAGCTTTATTTCCTCCACACTTTCAGATGTCTTCAAATCTGGCTTCTTACTTTCATGGATTGTTCTAAACATACTAAATCCAAATCCAGTCCTATCAAAGAATGGTTCTTCAAAAGAAATTTGTTTTCTAGTCTTATCACTATTTGAATATAGCCTTTCAAGTTGTTGTTTAGATTGAGTTAATTCACCTTTCACAATTTTATTATACTTCTCAAGTTCCACATACTGCACTTTTACTTTTTCAGATTCAGATGTTTCCTTTTCAAGTCTTGACCTCAGATCTTCATTCTAAATTTTCAATTTTTCATTACTAGATCTCAAATTTCCATCTTTCATACTAAGCTTCAGATTTACTATCTTCAACTCATGCTTAAGGATCTCATTTTCTTTTTCTAATTCATCACAATCTTCAACAAGCATATCAGATTTCTTTTCAGATTTCAGATCTTCAATCTTACCTTTTAATTTGTCAATAGCATTCTTTGCATCTTCATATTTTCTTATTAAGGAGTTTTTTTCATCAGTAAGCATATCAATCTATTCAAGAGCTTCTTCAATATTCTTCTGAAGTTGATCCATATCCATAGAGATCTTACTCAAGCTACTAAGCTTTCCTTGAATGTTCCTTCTCTGAGTAACTGTGCTCTGATACCAATTGTTAGAAATAGGAAATACTGAGAGGGGGGGGTGAATCAGTATTTCACAAACTTTTTCTTTTTCCCACTTATGGATATAACAGATTACTTTAGTGCATAGAAAGATTATCAAGCTGATTAACAAACATAGTAGTAAATAGAAAGAACTCATAACACATGATATGTTCTCGAGGATACCCTGGCCAAGGGAAAACCCTGGTGGGGATGGTACCCACAAAGATCACTAATCAAAAGTATCTTGTTAGGGATATTGGACCCTGTTAGGAGTCAATTTACAATATATAGTAGATCTGTCCTGGTTAAAGGACTTTAGGCCTTGTTAGAAGCCTTAACCTTGTTAGGAGTTAGATTACAAAACTTGATCACCAGCTGAGCTCACTGCCCAAATAGGTAATACAAAATGTTTTATACTGTAATATGGTTCTACTTACAACTTTGCATCAATAGCCTTTGCTGCTATCACAATATACAACTATCGCAAGTTATCTTTTCTTTCTTTTTACATATCTCATATTTTTTTCATTACATTTCAAGTATGCCTAATATATGAGTTATTAGAGCTAATAAATTTACATGGTCAGCTTCCAAAATATTTATCCAAGAGTAAACATCTAGGATGTTTTCCCTTCATAATGTTAAGTCATTATTTTGACAAGCAAAAATAATCCCTTAACTCTTTCGCTAATATTGTCTCCAAAACTGTTCTGTCTACAAAAACTATCTTTGGTAAACTTTGAATAACTTTGTCCATACTGCTCCAAACTTTATGTGCACTGAGATGGGGTATCCTCATACTTTGTAGAAGCTTTAGTTAACTACGCAAACAAAAATATTTCTCTAGTGGACGTCACCAACTAAATCTTCATCAGGTGCTCTGTCAGGATCACTGTATCCATACTTAGACAATTTCTTCCTTCAACTTGCCATACTTGCATTCCAGATTCTGCGCTCTCAATAGAGATCATATGTTGCCATAATTACAACATCTATGCATCCACATTAGCCAAATTTCCAACAATAATATATACATAAAGGATCCAACATTAGTGCCAATGTCCACCTGACCCAACCCGCACAACTGCTCATCAAATGTGTCTAGGCCCTCAGTGGTGATGTGTACATCTCCAACCTATATACCTAGCTCAATAGCTATAGATTGATCTATGAGTGTAAAGCACTCTACACTTTTCATTATGCTATGCATGACTAGATGGTGTGTCCTATGTCAGTGGAACTACATGACCCCATGCAAGTCTAATGAAATCCCTGACTATATGTATTGGGATCCTCTGTATGTTAGCAATATAAGAAAATGACTACATGAGATCCTCCAAAAAGTAAAGGGCCACATCTAAATGACTATGATGACTTGAAAGTGCTTATATCTCTCTAGGTGTAGGAAGACCTGCATCTCTATATGCCTCATCACTGACACCTGAAGAAGTACTAGATGAAGCCTCAAAAGACAATCTGACTCAACTTGGTCTAGTCAAAATATATCTGCCCACTGAATCTGAAGTGATGGAGGTGGCTGTAGAAGTAATCTGCCCTATCCTTTCCACTACTCCCCTCTGAGAAGCAATGACCACTCTATCTGTAGTAGCATCCATCATCGGTGCCATTGCTAGAGTCCTCTTCCCAACCAGCTATATATGAGGATGTACAAATATATCAACCCTATGATACTAATCACAGTCTGCAACCCTACCATGCCCTTGACCATAATATCAAGAAAGATCTAAATAGTTGACCCTAAGTCCCAAATGGAACTCAAAATACAACTGGTGTGCAAAATATAAAGGAATCTAGTCATTATTAGGATAACAACCATGTGCTACAAGAAAATGAGGGTATATCATGCATGTGATATGAGGAATCACACACCATGTGACCTGATATGCCCTCACCTTGGGCTTCCCCTCATAAAATGGGAAAATCTCTCATTTGATGATTTTGTTGGGGACACAACTCTGAACTGTCTCCAAGGAAACATCACCCAAGACCTCAGCTCTCAACTCTCAAAAAATAGTATCAACCACCTGAGGTGTGAAGGAAGAGAGGGATCTCAATCTAGCAGTCATCTCCTCCAAACTGGTCAATACATTGATACAAGTATCTCTGTATATGTTATCTACTGAAGATGTACAGATGGACTCTATAAGTCAAGCCATCTCTATGTTAGGAGTATGAAAATGGGTTGCTATAGCAGGAGTGCAAGGTGCATCCTGAGTGGCCATCTAGATACATAACATGTGAAAGCTAAGTGTTAACAACTAAGTACTTGATTACATGTTATAACTGCGTGTAAAATGGAAACAAATATCTGAATATATAAAATCATATTTAAATTTACAATACTAGAGTGTACTAATAGTCCTAAAGAGTCCTTTAATGTACTAATTGGTATTAAAATAGGTCCTATTACGTCAAGTGGACTTATTAGGTCTTAAGGGTCCTAGGATGTACTAATTGATTTTAATAGGTCATATTAGTCCTATTAGGTCTTAAGGGGTCCAATAATGTTAATGGGTCATAGGTGTGATAAGTGGTCTAAGGGATCTTAGGTTACATTAATTGATACTAGTATGTCTTAAGGGTTCTTGCGGGAAATGATGGATTCAGATATGTATTAACAAAAGCTAAGATAGATGAATGGGTCCTAGGACATTTTAAGATATAATAATGGGTCGTATGGGTCCTAATGGGTCCTATGTGTCTTAAGATGTCATAAGCAATCCGTAAGGGTCCTAGAGTATCTTAAGGGGTTGTAGGCGTCATAATAGGTCCTAAGGGATCATAGGTTACATTAATTCATCCTAATATTTCTTAAGGAGCCTTGAGGGAAATAATGAGTCCTTGTATGTATTAATAAAACCTAACATACATCAATGGGTCCTAGGACATCCTAATATTTATTATAAGGTCTTGAGATTCCTAAGGGATCCTATGTGTCTTAACATGTTGTAAGGGAGGGATAAGGGTCCTAGAAAATTACTATTACAATTTTCTAACATATTCTAACATACTACTATCATTTTCTAAAATTTGACTACAATTTTCTAAGATTTATACAAACTAAAAATTATTTAAAACAAATAACTAACTAATATTTACTAACTTTACTAAAATTATGTGTACCTGAGAGAGAGAGAGAGATTCCTAATATATACTAACTTTAAAATAAATGTAAAAACAAATATTTGTAATAATTTCTATAAGATCTTAATGTTTTCTAACATTTTCTAACATTTCTACTATGGTTTCTAATGTTTTGTAAATATTTTCTAGCATTTGCTAACAAACTACTATGATTTTCTATCATTTTCTAACATACTAAGTTACAATTTTATAACATTCTACTACGTTTTTTTAATATATTCTAATGTATACTAGAAGTTAAAATTTTCTAATGTATACTAAGTTACAATTTTATAATGTATACTAATTTACAGTTTTCTAATATTTTCTAATGTATACTAAGTTACGATTTTCTAACATTTGCTGACATATTCTAACCTTTATACTATGGTTTTTAATGTTTTTTAACATTTTCTAACAGTTCTACTATGATTTTCTAACATTCTACTATCATTTTCTAACATATTCTAAATTTAACTATGATTTTCTAATATTTCTACAAACTAAAAATTATTTAAAACAAATAACTAACTAAAATAAATATAAAACATAATTTACAATAAAAAATGAGAAAAATGCGTGTACCTAATACTACTAACAACTTGAAGAGGTCGAAAAAGCTCGGGAGGTGCTGATGTCATACTGGACATCACTGGTTCGCTCTAAGCCCTGGGTCCACAAAATCCAAACAGTAAACAATGAAAATAAAATATGAAAGTCAAAAATTTATAAAGAAATCTGACCAAAAGGGGCTTCGCACGAAGACCCCCTTCGCTCGAAGTACCCTGCATAGGGTACTTCATGCGAAGGGGGGTCTTCGCGTGAAGTATCCTACGTAGGGTACTTTGTGTGAAGCAAATCTTCCCCTTCGCCTGAAGTACCCACTTGGAGTTGTAATACCCCAAAAATGGGCTATAGGTTCATTAACCTCCTACATCTTCAATTCGAAAAAAATCGACATCAAAGTTCTAACCTAAGGCACATCTGCACATTATCGAATTTAATTGATTATCCTAAATTCTACATCGGGGTATATTCCTTGCAATATTCCTAATTTATCATAATTATCTTTAATTGAATATTATTTGGCGATAAATGTCATTATTTATCCTAAAGTTGATTAATTGAATATGATGAATATTTAATTAATTAGATTTAATACTGCCACTTGATTATTTTATTGGATTTAATTAAATTATTCCTAAGTTGTATTATATAATTTTGACAATAAATCAAAAATCTTATGACTAATTGATTAAATTCTTATTTAATTAATTCATGTCAGTTGTCAATATTTAATAATATAGTTTTTGGATAAAGTTTGATTAAATAATTGATTAACCTATAAATCAATTGTTTTAATTCAAAAATTAGTTAAGTTGAGAATAAATTACTTTATTTTAAAATAATTTATAATTAAATCATGCACAATCAGAAAAGAAGGCAACTAGAAATTAACAATCAATTTTTAAAATTGAAACTTAACATCTGATGAGGAGTTGAAATTTTATCTAAAATTCTATTTTGAGTAAAACTCTACTTTTCATGATTTTTATGAGTTAATTATCTCTAAATTCCTGATAACTCAAAAATCAACCTGAGTTTATCAAGAGTGATTTATGGCTTTTCTCATGCATCCTCAAAGCTCTGGATTTCTATAAAACCAAGGCTCAGCTCTTCATTTTCATCAACACTCGAATTTGCACAATTACTCTGGCAAATTGGCGATTGAAGGATTGAACACTTGTGACAGGGGATTGGTGAGATCTTTCATAGTTGATCATAATCTTTCATAGCTTTTGCATAGTTTCATATCATAGATTTCATCTTCATATCATTCTTAGATTAAAAATGCATTCTATTTTATCCATATTAGCTTAGATTCATACAGTTTTTCATTATTATTGCATAGAAAATACAAAAATATAGAATAATCTACATTCATAGTCTTTCATATTTTGCATTCAAATCCTTCATTTAGGTGTTGCATTTTCACTGATCTCGGTCTAATTTGAGAGTATCATACTCACATCTACTAGAAGGCATTAAATCGCCTGGTTAGTTTAGTTTCCATTTCATTGCAGATTTTAGTTTTTTCTAACCTCTAATGTTTTACTAAAGTGTTGTGTCTACAGCTAGGTACAAAATTCACACACATGGGAGCAAAGGCCCTAACATTGTTTTTTTTTAGAAAACCGATTTTCTTCATCCCAAAAAGTGAGAAACACTATTGTGATTTAACCCTACAACATATCACCATAACATATCTAACCATCGCTATTATAATCATCACAAAAAATCAATCTTATATACCCACTTCCAAAAATAATATCTTCATTGGTTGGCCTTAAAAAGCATAAAGTGTACCATGTGAATTGTCAATCAAATACTCCTTCAAGATGTTATACTAACCTCAATCAATGTCATAGATATCATCAACTATGTCAACTCCATCAAATAAATCTCATAAAATGGTCAATTAATTGATCTGATAAGATCGCTTAATGATCCACTAAACTGTATCGCTACTCGTCACTGACAATCAAGAAATCGCTACACAGAGCACCATAAATCAATCATCTGAGATCACCAATAGTTACAAAGATGGAATTAGGTGTAGTATACATCTATGAAAATCCTCCTAGGTTCACTGCCCAAAAATTGAAGGTACCTATTCATACCGATCCATACACTTTATGTTCCTCTATACTTAGCCAAATTTGTAATCTAACCTTTAGTAATACAAAATTATGACAAGTGACCATCTGAGTAATGTGTGGTTTCCATTAATGGAAAAATACAATCCATCAGGAGTAGTGTCTCTTTCCAATAGTCTCCCCCTTTGGGATTGATGGCAACACTTAGAAAAAAATGACTAAGTGTCCAAGAAATGCCAAACTCCAACTGCTCTCCCAAAACCAAAATTGCATGCTCCACCCACTACTACATTTGGGGCCAAATTTTGATAGAAACTTCTGATAGATAAATTATTTTTTATGAATTTGGTGTTTTTTTTTGTAATAGGCCCTAATGGTGTTGGTATTTTAATGGGTTTTAAATAGACCATCAAAAATCTGACAGTTTCATGGTATAGATGAAAAAAAAAAGTGAAACACCCAAATCATTTTTATTTCGATTGCAGAGAAAAGGAGCAGGAGAAAATGAGTGGATGAAAGCTAAGCGTGAGAGAAGGTATGTGATTTCTTCATCTTTGATTGGTATCTTTGATGTGCAACATCTTTTGAGCCTCTGGCATCATATTCGACCACAAATTTCAAATGCATTGCATTTTAGTTGATCATGAATGGTCTTTGAAATGATTGCATCCTACTGGTGTCGTGCCCTAGCCTGTGCTTTATCTCTATTATTTGATGTTATTGGTGCTTGTGCTCAAGGATATTGATTCACTATTTTGAAATTTTTGAATTCACATTTGTTGATATTACTGGCACATTTAATGACACCATTGTATATTGTTGAGATGCTCACTAAAATGACCACATTCTACTGGTGTCATGCCCTAGCCCGTGCTTTAACTACATTATTTGATGTTATTGGTGCTTGTGCTCAAGGATATCAATTTTTTTGAAATGTTGATTGTGGTTATCAAATGGATAGCCCATGAGCTTTTAGCTAGGAACCATTTGTATTGATAGCTTAGGGCATCAAATGTATTGTATCATTGATAGTTGAGACTTTGTTAAAAGGAAATAGGAAAAAGAATGATTTTGATTTATTTTCTCTATTTTGATCCCTAAGTGGCTTACAACCATAGAGAAGTATATGAATATTTACGGATGCAGTTGTAGGATACATAGAAGTTGATAATTCACAAGAAATCCATGCATCCAATTTGAATAGAAATTAATACAAAGAAATAGGGTCCTCCAATGGCCTAATCAACTAAACCTTGACTGTCCCCTCAACTAGCGACCCTTCAAAACTGGGTTATCATGCAATCAATGAGTGATCCTTCATTCTCCTGGTCTGCCCTGCATCCAAACATATTGAAAATACACAATACAATGATAAAAAGTCTTTCACAATACCCCTTACCTCAAGGAATCCTATCAACCATCCTTACACATGGCATTTCACTGTTCTATGAGTGGATTGTGCAGGAACAGTTAACATTAAACAAGGAGCAAACTCCTCAAAACATATTGGAAACCATTGAATTCAATAATAAATGAAACCTAACACCAACACTATTCCTTCCATTCACTTCTACCAAGAATAAATAATTTAATCCATTCAACATTACATATAATCATTAGACAGTTACATTTCTTGACTGTGTACAAGAACAGTCATGACCAAAATGATCAAAAGTACTTTCACCCTTGCACAAGCTATTCCAAACTTCAAGTAAAACAAGCAATATGCTATATAAAATCATTCATATTCATAGTAACCATTCAAAGGATCATTTTGTCAATGAACCCTCTAACTGTACCCCTGCGGCAGAGACTGGCAATATACATGAAATTTACATTTTTTATTACTAAAATTGGTTTACATAGTTTCATATGATCTTTGATCGATCATTAACCTTGTCTCCATTCCTATGGCATACACGAGGAAAATAAAAGAGATAACATGAGAAAATCCTAAGCAGCCCTTGTAGAAATGGAGGATGTCAAGTCAACTCCAAACTAGGCTACATATGTATTAACTAATCCTTGGGAGAGAACCCTATAAAAAGCACTTTAAAGTTTAAACACGAAGATAAATCATGAGGAACTAATCTATCTAATTCACTTATAGGGAAGATGTAGGGCATTAAACAAAAAGGTATGCCTTAAGGATCTAACATATCCAATTCACTTCCAAGGTAGATTCTTCTAGACCAAATAGAAGGAATAGGAAAGCTTAGCCTACTACCATGGCTAAGGTGGATATAATCCCAAGAATCTATAGCCAATGAAAATTTTGTAGACAAAAATGGGTGAAATATTGGAAGAAAACCATCAAGACAAACTAAAATCTACTGACTGGTTGAAAACAATGTAGTTTTAGACACCAAAGTTTTTTCAACTCAAAGTCGGTCACTAAGGCCCTTTAACTTACCAAAATCCTCGTGTTGAAGATTTTTTTGGATTATATGAGGTATAGGCATACATAATAAACACTTAATGTTCAAAGAAAAATTTCAATTTAGCAACATTCATTTAAGTTTCATGCAAGGAAAACCAAGAACCATTATCTTCAAAGATTAAAGAATTTTTTCTCACAAACACAGGTGTCATTGAATGGGAATTGAAAAGGAATACTCTCACACAAAAGTGACATAAAATGAAACTATAAGAATGACCCTAATGCCTGCATTTTTGTTCATAAATATTAGGATTTTTTAACATTGGAAAACTCTTTAGGAAGATTCAAAGTTCATTATTTACATAATAGAAGTTTACAACCCTTAATCTGCTGATTGTGCCCCTTTACCAGTCATAGTCACCAAGACCAGTCAATTTCTTGACTTTATTAACAACAAAAATAGTATAATGATTTCATGAACCTGCTATTTGTCAGATAAATCTTCATTGTCCCCCACAAAAAGCTAAGTAATAACTACTCTACCCTTAATCTGTTTAACAATGCACCATATTAGATAAAGTAGGTTCTATCACACATGGCACAAACTCTCTTCAAACTCCCAATATGTTGCATGTGTAGTACAAAACTCATGAGATTCTAAAGAAGGCCTCACTCTTAATCAGCCAAATCTTCCTTGTACCACATAAAATTCAACTTTTCTCTAATGTTGTAGTTGCAAGTAATGAATTTTAAATTTTATTTTTTTATATTCAATTAAAGGAACTCAAAATCAGTGAAACGCTCATTTGTAATTTTTATGAGCTACGAAGAGGGCACCCTGTGCAAAGAGGGAAGAGGGAACTGGAGTTTTGCTTGCGAGTTATGATAATTGTTGTAAACATGCCATTGGTTTAGTTTTGTAATTTTTTTTGTGTTTAATGCATTTAAAATAAAGGTCTATTTCTATATACTGCTAGTATGAAGGAAGATTTGACCTAGCCAAATAAAGGTCTAATTCTGTAGACTATTGGTTAGACAAATCTTCATTGTCTTCTGATTGTCTTCTTTATATACTAGCATGTATTAATTGGCTGACAAATAAAGAAGCATTTAGACAATTAGAAGACAATGAAGATAATTTTAAATGCATTTAACATAATTTTTTTTTTACAAAACTAAACCAATGGCATGTTTACAACAAAGAAATAGAGTGATAATAATATTCTAAAAATTGTATTCTATTTAATACACATCAAAGGACCAATCCCAACAATTCTTAAACATACTTTATCTGATATGATGAATTATTAAATAATTAAGGTTGGAGTAGACATAGTTATCACATAGTTTTTTGTGTGGTACAAGGAAGATTTGGTTGATTAAGAGCGAGGCCTTCTTTAGAATCTCATGATTTTTGTACTACACATGCAACGTATTGTGAGTTTGAAGAGAGTCTATGCCATGTGTGATTGTTAAGTAATGGGAAAGTTATGATGATTTAATTGTAGAACTATTGGTCCCTTGAAACGTTAAAAAAAAAAATCTCAAAAAATGCACTCTCATGGAATACGATGACTTCAGGTTATGCACAAAATGGATCTATCTTCTATCACTATGCTCTTATCCTATGTCAAAATGGGAGATTTATGACACAATATAGATATCCATCAAGGCATAAATAAAATTCATCTTTTCTCTAATGTTGTAGTTGCAAGTAATGAATTTTATATTTTATTTTCTTATTCATAGAAGCTTGTAGTATAGTTTCTTTTAATGTAGACAATTTAAACAGTGTATTTGCCTATAGTGTTCCTTAGTCTTGATTGAGGATGACATGGACATGGTCACTAAACTGGACTTGCATAGTGCAGTTAGATTAAAGGGGTGATTATTTTGGTAGTGAAGATGAGAAGAAAAACACAATTCATTAGTTAAATGTTTTGTTTATAAATTGGGTACTACTGTTGTACGTAGTTTTAGCTCATTGTTTTGTAATGTAATTTTTCAATTTCATGTATTTTATCTCCTATTTATTAGATGCATGAGATAAAGGTTGAATGTAAGATTCTTATAATGTTGAGTTACCTTTGGATCTTGAGTTTTTGATACTCTTATGATGATCTTTCTCAACAAGTGTTTTATTCTATTGTTGTTTTTTAAATAACATATTGGGGAAATACAAAAATGTGTACTTCTACAGGACAGTCAACACAAAATTGAAGCATCAAACAAGACTTGATCAAGTTGCAGGTGGAACGTGCACTCAAATAGTAAGTAATGTAGAATAAAAAAGTAAGTAATCTATCATGCCTACATTTTGTTATTTTTTGAGATTACATCCATGTTCTATATTCATAAAATGGTTGAAAATTGAAATTTACAATTTGATAAAAGTACTGACCGGTGTTGTTCATTGCACCCTCAATCAACAAATTGCCTCCAGTTGCGGTCTCAAGTTGCCTCCATTTGTTGTTCCCTGCACCCTCAAAAGTGTTAGATAGGCATATTTGTCATTTTAAGATCAAAGATAAAGGCCCCCTTTTTTATGCGTGCACACATACAGACAATATATACAACATATACAACCTTCACCATGAAAATTTGCCTAAGCACTACTGGGACCTTACCCTGCAACAAATTTATTATTGTGAAAATCATCACAAGTCCATTTGTTGCCAGGTCTAGCTCCTAGTAGTGCTTGGTCAAATTTGATGCACTTCTGATATATTTTGTGTATAATATATATGATATTTTATTTTGAATTACAAACTACTATATTATTTGAATATATTTCTTTCTTGCCACAATAGGAAAGAGTTTGGGGTGGAAAACTACAATAGCAGAAGTGTTTAAATTTGGTATACTATACTACAACATCATTTCATAACTAACTTTTCAATTTCTATATATAATTAGGTTATAGATAATCTAAGTGAAGAAGGGTCATGTTAGACAATCCAAGTGAAGAAGTAATGGGGATACAATCAATAGATTGTGGTGTAACTTGAAAAGAAAAGGCGATAGAAAATGTTATTGTCCTTGCAATATTTGTAAGGGCTTAAACACTAGAAGATTGCTAATCAAAACAACTAAGAGACATTGTAGGGATAATGGTCACATTGAAGGGGGTTTGATTATCATCAATTGGTAAGTTTTTCATTATATTTATTTAACAATTAATATATACATACATACATACATACATACATACATACATACATACATATATATATATATATATATATATATATATATATATATATATATATATATATATGAAATACACTTGATGATGAGATCATTATCATGGTTTATTTGTGTTCATCATTTTTATATAGGTCGACCTCCCCAAGGGAGTACGTGATATGGACCATGGAGGTGCGAATATGGAGAATATGGCTTTCGAAGTGGAGGATCATGGAGGTGCAAATATTGAAGTTGAAGATTATGATCCCATGGAAGATGATGATCATGTGCTAGATAACACATTTGAAGATGATGGTACTAATACATTGATCCATGACACATTTGGTATTGGTGCAACTAATGATGATGATCAAGATGATGTTGATGTCATCCATAATATAACTCTACTTGAGAAGGCAGCCACGACCCTTTACGAAGGCTCCTAAACAACTCTTCTCTCAATTGTATTATTGTTGTTAAACTTGAAGGTTATGAATGGTTTATCCAACATAACAATGTCACGTATGCTAAGGTATGTCATAGATGTCATTATAGTAATTAAAGGGTGAAACATGTACCATAAATATTGTTAATATTAATAACTTATATTTTTTTCTATAGACTGATAGGTGAGTTTTTATTACCACCATCGAATATTCTCTCTCGCTCATACCAAGAATTATGTGCCACTATGAAAGATATTGGGATAGAGTATCAAGCAATAGATGCTTGTCCCAATGATCATATTATTTATCATAAAGAACATGAATTTGTAATAGAATGCCCTTAATGTCATATGAGTAGATATCAAACCGATCAAATAACAAAAAAGGTGTCTCACAAGGCTCTTCATTATATCCCCATTATACCACGTTTGCAAAGATTTTTCAGGTGTAGCAACTTGGTACAATTTATGTATTACCATGCATGCAATAAGAGTCAAGATGACATTATTCCCATGCCTATAGATGGTTCTACATTTAAGGACATAGAGGAAAAGTGGCCACACTTTATCGAAGAACCTTGAAATCTCAAGCTTTCAGTGGCAGCGGATGGTTTCAATCCATTTGGAGAGCTAAGATTTGTTTACTCTGTTTGGCCTATTTTTGTCATCAACAATAACATTCCTCCATGGATGTCAATAAAGAGGGAGCACATTATGTTGGCAATGATTGTTCCAGGTATTTTATCATTTAATAGTTATCTGCATGTAATTATAAATCTTGCAGTAAAATGGTCACAATAATTATGTAATGTTGTTGTTCATTAAATTAGGTAAATACCAAGTTAAAGATATGAATTTATATATTGAGCCTCTTATCAATGAGTTGGTGGGGTTATGGAATGGTGTCACTATGTATGACATCTCTAGACCAATAGGACATAGACAATTTCAATTCCATGCAATGCTTGTATGAACAATACATGATGCCCCAGGGCTAACACATTTTTTTAGTATGTTATGGTGAATTCAAGTTGCACATGATAATTCCAAATATAAAAATTAATATATTTAATCCAATTGTATCATTATCTTGTAGGTCTTCAAAAAAATGGAAAATTTGCATGTCTAGTTTGTGGTCCAAAGATGAAATATCATCATTCAAAAAGTTTAGAAAAGCAGGTGTTTGATGAGCATAGACAATTTCTCTACAAAAATCATAACTATCGAATTACCAAAAAACATATTTTCAATGGGAAAGAAGAGTCTACATCTAAGCCATGGAGAATGACACCTCGCCTATGGAAGTTGGAATATAATATAATTAATCGTCAAGGTACTACCATTCTACCTAATGGTTTATGTTTGGAATTTATATATTTATATTATGTTTTGTTTGTTGATTATGTGATTGATGATTGTGAATGTCATCAAGGCAATACTACTGAGCACCTTCCAAAGGGACTAAAAAGTTATCCCAGACAATTTAGTAGGTTTCCCTACTACGAGCAGCTACAAATTGTGCATTTGTTTGATTCTATGTATATTAGAAAGAATGTAACAGAGACATTATGGAAGATATTGGATAGATGACGTGACAAAGAAAAATTATCAAAATTTGTAGCGACATTCATGAATCCAATCATGCAATGAAAAATTTCATTGAATCAAATAAAAATGGTGAACAAAATAATATAAGTGCCCTACCTTGGTTATTAACAAAGCAGCAAAGTGATTCCATAAAAAAAGTCATACAAAAAATTCAATTTCCCACAGGATTTGTTGTGAACATAAGCAGTACCATATCAAAGAAAAGTGAATTTGGGCCAGGGTTGAAAATGCATGATTGGCATACCTTCATCAAGGTAAGTCATGTTCTTTTGCATTTACAATATATTTGTAAATTGTATGTACTTCTCATTGTATTATGTGAGAAAAGAATGACATGATTATTTTTAAAATTATTGTAGTACGTGCTACCCCTATCTCTCCCAGAGAACTTCAACAATAACATCAAACAAGTGATATATGATCTTGGAAAATACATGAGGTAAGCAATGATATCTGTTCAATTTGTTGTATATATTGTACAGTCTCGTGTTTATATATTTTTGTGTCTTGAATGTCTTGTAGGTGGTTGTCATCTAAAGAAATCCATAAAGAAAATATAAAATATTGGAAGAGAAAAATTCCTCATCTAATGTGTGAAATACAAAAGTGTCTACCTTCAACCTTTTTCAATGCACAAGAACACTACGTCATACACCAAGTTGAGGAGATTGAATTGTGTGGACCTGTACACACTCAGTCAATGTAGATGGTTGAGAGGCACATAAAAATTTTTAAGGCTTTGGTTCGGCAAAGAGCACATCCTGAGGGTTCTATGGTGGAGATATATATGGTATACCAGACTATGATGTACGTTACTGAATATCTTCCTAAGCTTGCAGCAAAGATCCATATAGATCGCATTTGGGATCTCGACACCATTAGAAAATTTGAAGGGGAGTACTTGGTGGGGAAAGGTAGAATGAGGAAAGTGAGAGGTAATAAATTATAAGATGTTATTGTAGCTATTAATTAATTCTTAATCTTAAAAATTAATCGGTTGTAAGTTGTCTATTTATTTTTTGTACAGCTGCTTGAGAGTGGGATGCAATACATTTGTCTATTGCAAACAATCAAGATTGGATGACGGTATGGATTGAACGATGTCATCATTTAGGTCACACATTAACATGGGAAGTTGTGTCTTCATTGGTTAATGAAGTTCATCGTAACGAAGATCCAAATATTATGCAAAGGGAAATAGATTTAGCACATGGTTTAAGAAATTTTTAGGTGCATATAAATGTGTTAATCACCTGTATGTTTATGAACTCCTGATGCAATAATTTCTACATGTTTGACATATTTTTGCAGGTCAAACACCACAAGGCTATGTTTTGCAATGGTCATAAATTTTGCATCAAAAAGTTGGATGACACAAAGAAAACTTGTGATTCTGGGATAAGTGCAATCTTTCAAGTAACTAATATTTCATCTAGAAATGACTTACATCCTTGAGAGTCTGAAAATCAATACTATGGAATTTCGGATGATATACTTGAGTGTGACTTTAATTCTTACAAATGAGTTCTCTTTTTCATCAGATGGTACAGGCTACGACTTAATTAAAATGATCCTAATAGAACTGTTATTGAACATGAAAATGGATTTCCAATGATTAATACAAGGTGGTTTGAGCTAGTTGGGGATGAGCCCTATGTTCTTTCAAGCCAATGTGAGCAGGTATTTTACTCAGAGGTTCCACATAAATCGAGTTGGTTGTTTGTTGTTAGACATGATCCAAGAGGAAGGTCGATGAGGTATAATGCGATGGAAGAAGAAGATTGCGAACAATTAGAAGATGATGTAGATGATGACCACGAACAATAGTTAGTCGATCATGTTCCTAACACAAATTTTTTTTTTTGAAGAAGATGACATTAATGTGTTACCCCACAATAGTGGGTTACACTTTTTTAGACATGCTGATTTTTGCTGAAATCACACATTTTTAATAAAATATGATTATTTAAGCCTTGAGAGGTTCCATTTAAATGAATTAATTACAAATGGTTATCTCAAAGCCTCTTAGATAAAAAAAACATTGATATAACATCTATACTCCTCATTCATACTTGGGTGAACCCACAATAGTGGGTTACACTTTTTAGCCTGAACAGACACTGAACTCTACATTTTGAGAAAAACTTTCAGATTCAGATGCATATTACCGTTGAACCACTCAAAATCAGAGGATGAAGTAAATTAGAGTCTTTTAGGATTTTCTATCTAGTTTCTAAATATATATATATATATATTTTTTTTAAATTTATTTGAATACTTTTTTCTTTCTCCCATGAAAACTTGTATGGTGCTGAAAACGTCATTTTCAAGTAGTAACACTATTTTCATAGAGCATAACTTTTTTTGTAAAATAGATATGAATGTGATTCTTTCAAATTTAGTTTTGTAACATCCATATGGAGGGCATGCAATTGGTTTGATCACATTATCACTATTATTCCATATTTTATTAATGTTTGAAGTTGACTAAACCAAAATTTTGACCTACCTTGACTACATAGCTTATAACTTATTGTGTATTTATCGAATTTCAATTATTATTTTTTTAATAGAAAGTAGACTTGAATATGGAGGGTACTGCTATTTTTCCAAATTTTTTTCCCTTGTTTTACTATTTTTTGTTGAATGTCAAACTCAGAGGTTTATATTTGATAAAAAAACCTACATTCATTTAATGTCAAAAATCATACACATGATAAATTTAAAAATAGTCAAATATATAATCATTAGAAAGCTAGTTACAAGTACTTGTTGTATGCAAAAGGATGTCTTTTTATTCATCCATTTGATCAGCGCGCTTGAGGCCCGAAGCCATGAAATTCTCAAAATTTCTTGAAAACTTGAAACCATCTCCCATTTTAGGCACTTTCAATAGAAAGTACTTTAGATCAAAAGTACTAAAGTACTTTTGATCGAAAGTACTTTCTATGGAAAGTACTTTAGATCGAAAGTACTAAAGTACTTTTGATCAAAAGTGCTTTCTATGGAAAGTACTTTGGCAAAAAATGCAAAATTTAGTCCATACTAAGGGACTTTCGATTGAAAGTCATCTAGTTTTGATCAAAAGTCAAGTCATTACTAAGGGATTTTTGCCAAAGAAAATCCTAACTAATGACTTTCGATCGAAATTCATTACTAAGGGACTTTCGATCGAAAGTCCCTTAGTAACTTTCGATCGAAAGTTACTTACGATCGAAAGTCCTTTGTCTAAGGACTTTTGATCATAAGTTTAGTACTTCCGATCGAAAGTTGAAGTTAGTTTCTATCGAAAGTTGATAAAAAATATTTTGTCAAAAATGCTTTTTGGGATGGATTCCTTCCTCCGAAAAAGTGTAACCTAGTATTGTGGGATCACCCACCTGTAATGGAGTCTCCTTCGCTCCTATTGAAATGCTAACAAAAAATCACTTTGACTTTATCTTTTAGGAGATCAAATGAATCAATTTGAAAAACCTATCTATGTAGTATGGTACTAGTGAGAAAAATATTTCCAATGGTTATAATGTTAATATATATTAAGTTTATTATGACTTTGTATTTTTAGTTTTACTAAACATAGATATTTCACCGTATGTGTACCTCTACGTTTGATGCTTATGGAAAAATAGTAAATGAGAGAAAAAAAATTCTAAAAAATATCCATGCCCTAGGTATTTAAGTTCTCTTTCCATAAAAAAAAATAAAAATGAAATTGGACAAATACATGACAAGTTATAAGCTATGTAGTCAAGGTATGTCAAAATTACGGTTTAGTCAACTTCAAATATTAATAAAATATGAAATAATAATGGTAATGTCATAAAAAAAATTGCATGCCCTCTGTATGGATGTTACAAAACTAATTTTGAAAGAATCACATTGATATCTATTCTAGAAAAAAAGTTATGCTCTATGAAAAAAATGTAACTCTTTGAAAATGACATTTTCAACAAAATACCAGTTTTCGTGGGAGAAAGAAAAAATAATTCAAATCAAATAAAAAATAAAAATAAAAAATATATTTAGAATCTAGTCAAAAAATCCTAAAAGACTCTAATTTACTTCATCTTCTGATTTCAAACAGTTTAACAACAATATGCATTTGAATCTGAAATTTGTTTTCAAAATGTAGAGTTCAGTGTCCGTTCAGGAAAAAAAGTGTAACCCACTATTGTGGGTTCACCTGATGACGATGATAATGATGATGATGATGATGATGATGATGATGATGATGATGATGATGATGATGATGATGATGATGATGTTGATGTTGATGCTGATGTTGATGTTGATGATGCTGCTGCTGTTGATGATGATGATGTTGATGTCGATGATGATGATGAAGAAGACGATGACAATGATGGTGGTGATGATGATGTCGATGACAAAGATGATCATGGTGATGAGTTGGATGAAGAAGAAGATGAATGACATGAATGAAATGCATAGTTACGTGATCATTTCTTAATCTATTTAATATTGATTTCTTGATAGAAATATGCAGTTATGCGATCAATTCTTAATCTAATTAATTCATGATGTACCTTTTAATATTTTTAATTTATATGGGATGCTTATGGTTTTTAATGTACTTAGTATGTATTTTTTAGTATATGTATCATGAATTTTTTAGCTAACATAAGATAATTGAATTACATATGTAGGTACCCAAACCCCTTTCACGAGCATCCCACACAATCTCATGGATCGATAGGTATAAGTCAATACACCCTATAGAGATTAATGTATTTCACAATTTGCAAAATATCTCGCATTACTTGCTATCTCTCTCATTTGATGGAGTGCAAGTAGCCGTAAATAGGTATTTGTCAGATGTGTCTTCCTCGAGCGAAGGAAATATAGGAATGGAGAAGAAAGTGAGTCATGTAGTATTTTTGAATTAGGAAGATCAACTAGAGGTCAAAAGACTAGAAGGAAATTCAATAAATGCATGAAATTTTTCCTTTCTCAAGGGGGGTCATGTTCTTATGATGACGAGAGAAAAGGCGACATCGAGGTGCCCTCTACGTACCAATATCTACAGAAACAATGGGTCCCCAAGGATCTTCCTCCAATAAACACTGATTTTAGTGTTAAAGGCAAGATATATCACATTGCACCATTTTCAATACATGGTTTGGGCCTATTTTCCATGGATGGCATAAAGGTCTCTTACAAAAAATTTGTCAAATTGATGGAGTATGTTGGACCTTGTTACGATTAAAAAAATTGGATGCTAATTGTTCAATATAAAAAAAGTATGCGTAGGTATGCACTCTTTGCAAATTATATTCAACAAAAAGAAAATGAGCAAAGTAAAAGAGTGGCTATATACATTAACGGAAGGCCAAAAGCATTAGGTAATATTGTAGGTTTTATAAATAGCTTGCGACCTCTGTCAACTATTAAGCAACCCAATTGTATATTTTAGGCGCATGAGGGAAATCATGTATTTGTATGTGTGATAAAATCAATAAGTGCATTGGACGAGCTGATTATTGATTACAATTTGAATCACATAGATACAAACAATGTCACTATCATGGGGGTGTAGGTACATATTATGTACCATTAAATAATTGAGTTTTTTTTTCAGCCACATTTAGAGAGTCTCTTCACCATCCACCTCATCTCCATCATCATCTTCTAATGAAATTTATTAATCTAGTCCTTTATAATTATTGGTTAACTTTAAATAATAACACAGGGCCACAATATGGAGCAACTACATAGAGGGGACAATGATAATCCTGCATGCACTTCTTCCTAGCAGGTAAATCTCTTTGTTAGTGTAGTACAAATTAGATAGAAGCAAAATGTTAAATAGTGTTTTTATTATATTTTTTTCATCACTATTTCAGATTAATTCTAATAGTGTTAGTAATATTGTTGTCACAGATAGGTGGTCAGTAGAGAAATGGAAAGGAACCCGCATTCCTTGAAGAGGAGTCCTTTGACAAGGACCTAGCTATTGATTTCACTACTTGTGATGAACTAGCCTCTGCAATTAAAAAATGCCTCCACAAAATTGGCATCTATATTCCCTCCAACTCCTGAGTCACAAAAGAGGGAAACTAAATTGATGCACCTATCTCAAAATTACAGAGTAAGTATTAATGTAATTTTTAATTATAACAAAAGTTCAATAATAGTTTTTATGTTATACTAGTCTTTTATGTCATTAAAAAATAAGTAGATGTGTTTCTTTTATAGCCTTTTTTGCATAATTTTGATCCTCACAACCATGATGAGGGTTCTATAGTTGCTTCAGGTAGATCACATGTTGGACTATTTTTTTTACTCTCTAACAATATTGTACATGCTAATCACTGCTTTTATTCTGCTCTAACAATCTTATTCTTTAGTACGTGTCAATGATCATTTACTATCACCGCCTCATACAATGGCAAGCTCAGATGTACTATGTCCTGCAATGTTGGAAACGCATAGCATGGCCACAGATGCCATGGCACCACCTACTCGTACATAGATTTTATTTTCTCTATCATTATATATATGTTTATTTCCCTTGAAGTATTCTTTCTTAGGGGCATTTTGTAATGGATTCAATTTATGCAACAGGAGATGCATCACAGCTTGATGGTGAATTTCTTGGATGTACTCATATTCCTAGTATGGGAACAGTGAAGGATTACATATTGCTTGTGAGCGACGAAGAAGGAGTTCCCTTGAAAATAGAAAAATTTCCAGGTACTTTAAAGATTGGACCTTTCTTTTACTATACTATCATATGTTAATTACACCTTGCATTCAATATGAGAATCTTACATCTATTGTATTCTTATTTTATACTATTATATCCTTTGACTAATGATCCCATGATTATTTTGTAGGGAATGATGTTTTTTATGATAAACTTAGTGACAAGTGTTTGCAGATATTCGGGCCCACCATCTGTACAAGGTGGAACATCATATCCGAACTAAAACCCCAATCCACTATTTTGATTTCATATCATTGCTAGGATATTTATCATTAAATCCATTTCTTAAACTATATTAAAGGTAATTTCACTTTATTTTTTAATCTAACACTATTTTTTTTCTTAAAAGGTGGAAAATCCAATATATAAAGTTAAAGGATGCTCTCATAGAGAGTATGACAAACTTAGTTGGACCTCGTTCATTTAAGAAGGGTAAGCTCCGTCAGAAAGCTAGGTTATGTTTGAGGTATATTAGGGACCAGTACAGGTGTACATTATCCAAAAATGTGAGGTACCAGCACCCCCCTTGCATTCTTGATTTAGAGTGGCAAAAACTTATTCTAGATGTGAATGAGATAAACGAAATAAAAAAAGGAAATACACCACCAGAAAACAAGGGAAGGTATGTGATACTATTAAGAATGTGATTGTGTACTAAATACTCTTCATATTTATATGAACTACCATATTTCAATCTCTTCATAGATTTCCTGACACATCAAAGGAAACAAAGGGAAGACTATAAAAGCACGAGCAACACAAGCTAGGCTCTGGCGGTTATTCCAATCTTGTTGCATGAGTTGTAAGTGTTAATATTGTCAAAATTAAATGAGGAAAAATACAATCTGTAGATGGCTTTTAACACTGAAAATAATAATTTGATCTTTATAATATTTATTTATAATTTGCATTATTTTTTTTTTTGATGAAATAATGAAATAAAATTTGATGATACCAAGCAAAAATACAGTGTGCAGAGTTCAATATAAGTCTCACAGAAGAGGAAAAGAGAATTGGCTTCCAACAAGGCTATAAATCCATGGCAGAAAGAATAAGAAGTGCACAAGGTTCTACTAATGGATCCATCGCGGTAAGTAAGCCAAATAGATGATATTTCAAATTTAATTATTTACCAATTAGTTTATTTGATGTTAAGTTCAACATAAAGTGAGTAAATTTATTTTAAGTAAGAAAACAATGATAACATGAATGCGTATGAAATTGAAATGTAGCCTCCTGATTCTAGCTATACACAACCTGTGTGTGATGATGACAATGAGGATGTGCATCAGAGTGATGGACGTATACATTTTCTATTCAATTTTTTATATTTAACTATTAATACAAGTAAAAATCTTAAATTGATTAATTTAGTAATATAAATTTAATTGTAATTGGTGTTTGGATTAATGTAACAATTTGTATTGCAACTGTAGAGAGTGTAGAGGCTATTGTTAATGAGCAGGTTGAGGTTGAGGCTGAGGCTAGACAAACTGATCTTGATGTTGATGATGTGACTAGATTAGGTAAAGAGCTATATGATTATGGCCTTTAAAGTACTGAAATACTTTAAAATATTTTTAATTTAACCCTTTTATATGTTATTGGAGATGACCCCCCTTTGCATCAATAGAGAACTAGGCGTGCATTGAGATCTATTGAGAGGGGAGATGATCATGATGATATCAATGCTCCTCTTAGCAATTACTTCTTAAAAATGAGAAATCAAAAGAAAAAAAAGAAATGATTGTCATTTATGCACCTTAATTGATAATGACTGACTTTTATATGCCAATGAATTTAATTATGTGCTATTGAATGTTCATAAATTTTATAATGTGTTAATGAATGTTATCATGTGATAATTAATGAATGTTACATTTTATTAATGGATGAAATAATGAATGAATGTTAGATATTAACAGGGAATTTAGAGTGATGTTGGGGGGGGGGGGGGGGGGGGGTGGGGCCAAATGAGCTTCAACCTTCATGTGGTTGGCCCTGTTTAGTACGGAATATAAAACTCTTCTCGAAACAAAGTGAAGCTCAATAAGGTTTTTCCTTATATAGGGTCTCAAGTGCAGCCTTTATCCCACTCTCAACATTGCAAGGCTTCAAGTGGTATTCTAAGATTGGTTTCTCCATCTCCCACTAACCCAAGTTCCTACCAAAGGAACCCAAGTCAAACCCAAAGGAGAACAAAAGTAGAACCGAAACCCGGCCTCAAACAAAGAATCAGATAACTTAGCTTTTTTCTAATTCAAGTTTATTTCTGAATTCTTCTCCAATTCCAACCTGATTATTCCATATTTTGTTTTCCAATTTTCCTTCTTCCTCACTCCAAATAAAATGTCTTTCCTTCTATGCCTCTATATCCAAATGAAGTGATGCATCCCTTTGAATAGAGATTTCTTTTCTAAGAGACGTGGCTTTCTATTTAAACTATAAGCATTACTTTATACTTATTGATAAAGGTAATGATTATTAGTTATGTTGTTATTTCCTTTTACTATTGTGTTATTTCAAGGATCACCACCCATGGCTTGGTTAAGATGATGAATTTTGTCAATGCCTTTATTACCAAGGAATCACCACCCACCATCAATGAATATTAATGATCATTATTTCCTAAAGGTAATCATTGTTTGTGTATGCTGATCATCCAAGTCTTTGGCTATGATTTGCATGTTGTGAGGTTTGTCAGAAGTGGGGGTATGACATGCTGGTTAGATTATAACATATTGACACTTACACCATGAAGAACACAAATGATTAAATAGAAAGAGAGGACCAACTGAACCATCTTGTGGTCAGTCTATATCACATTGAGAAACAATGTCAAGACTCAAGAATCAAAACAAGCAAAGAATGAATGTGAATCTTACATAGGTAAACCAAAATTTAACTCTGGAAATTATTCAATCTAGCCAATTCTCCTATACTTGAACTCAATGAATTCAAGATACATCAAATAAAAGAAAAGTTTCTTCAAGACCATGAATGATCAACAATATTCCATGATTAGGGAGAGGATTCAAGCGGGAGAGGAGAGGATTAGAGTAGGATAGAAGAGGATTCAAGTGGGAAAGGATTTTCAAACTACAAGCACAGCCATGGTGATGCGGCTGCAGGTGCTGGCTCTGGCAATCGTACTAGTGAAGGGCCTATCCTAGGGATGCCTTCTTCACTAGTTCTAGATTTGGCATTTCCAGTGTTAGATCCTTCTTTTTTGGGGTGGAGGAATTCTTCCCCATGCAGGGGTGTCATGGGTACCCCCTCGAAGGCAGTGTCAAATGGGGCATTGCCTGTGTGTGAAGCTATGTTAGGAGAGAGGCCTTGTCTCACTTCTAAGGTGTTGAGGGTTGAGGCTACCTCTTCAAAGGACCCACAAGTGGGGTCAAAAGGAATCTCTAAATCTATCAGTGCTGAAGTCAACCCTCATAGTCTAAAAAATTGGTCAGATCTAGTGGGAGTGAGAAAGGAGGAAAACACCACATCCTCAGAAGAACCGGTTAAGGCATTTCTTCAAGAAGGAGAAGTTGTTATTCTTGTTCCATATTATTTGGTGGATCGATCTATTTTGGCCATGGAGTTCATGTTGGTTGGTAATTTTCTAGGCCCTCATCCTAATATTGAGGTGGTAAGATCTTTTGTTAAGAAAAAATGGGCATTGAAAGGCCATGTTGATATTGCGGTCCTTCCAAAAGGCTTTCTATCTTTTTCTTTCTCTAATAAGGAAGATCAGGACTATGTGTTGTGTTGTAGTCCCTGGATGTTTGGTAGAATTGCTGTGGCTTTTCACAAATGGGCTCCCAATTGGAACTATTCTGATAATTTCTTTATGGTGACCCCTATTTGGGTTAGGTTTCCTAGGCTTCCCCTAGAATATTGGAATGAGGTGGTTTTCAAAGGTTTAGCTTCCTCTTTTGGAGGAGAACTCATTTCTATCGATCCTATGATGGCAACCAAGTCTAGACTTGTTTTTGCCAGGATCTATGTTAATATTGGTCAATTTGACAATCTCCCTTCGGTTATCAACATCAACTCTAAACTAGATTAGTGGAAATAGGAGGTGACTTTCGAGTCTCTCTCGTTCACCTTATTTTTTTGTCATAAAATGGGTCATTGGGCTAAACACTTCCCAAAGAAAACTCCTAAGGTTTCTCTATTGGTAGACTCAGTACCTAAAAAGATGACTAAAAAAGTATGTAAGGAAGTTAAGGTGACAACAATAGTAAAAAGGAAGAATCGGTGGAGAAAGTAGATTCTAACTCTACCCCAGTGTTGGAGGAGGGAGAAATGGCTGAATGAGTTTCCCATGTGTTGGATTCAGTTGCTACTTCTTGTAAGGATATTTCCTCTAATGAGAACAACCAGGAGGTTCCTTCTTTTTATGAATCCCTTGAAAATCCCTTGGGTGCTGGTCTTTCTGATGATGACTTAGTTCCAATGGTGGTGTTGGTTCTTATTTTGGAAGAGGTTTCTTAGATTGGACCCTCGGTTGATAGGGTTCTTGTTGAAGATGTTAAATTTGATGAAGATGAATCCTCTTCTATTCCAGATACTCTTTCTGGAACCAGTGATGAAGATCCTATTGCTGGAGATGAGCCCTTTGATGAGAATAGACCCTGGACTATTCAAAAAGGGAAGAAATAAAAAAAGAAAGAGAAGAAACCTAAACCTATCACTCTGAGTTCCAAGGGGGTCACTACTCGAAGTAAAATAGAGGGGGGATCCAAGCTAAGGATGTTGGTTCTTAGAAAAAGACTCAAGGAAGATATACTAACAAAGAGATCAGAGAAAGAGAAAGAGAAAGCAAAAAGGATATTGCGGATGGTAAGCAACTTACTATCCAGGGAGTCTGCACTCTGGTTAAGAAATGAAGCTCATCTCATGGAACATAAGAGGGTTGAATGCCCCTCACAAGCAAGACATTCTTAGGAATCTGGTAAGAGACCATAATCCTAACATCATTTTTGTTCAAGAAACTAAGATGGGGAAAGAGAAGGTGGAAAAAATTAGAATTTTTAAAAATAATGGGGTGGTTGGCTTTATCTCGAAAGGGGCTTCATGAGGGGTTGCTATTTTTTGGAATTAGAATCATGTTCGAGGGTTTGTGATCATGGAAAATATAAATTTCCTTAGCATTAACTTTGTTCACATTAACTAGCAACTTTGAAAAATGGCTTGAGCGGGAGTGGGAGCGGGTGTTGGTACAGGTAAAATTTTGAATGGTGGCTCAGGTGGGAAACCTGGTTCCTCTATTGGGGCTACTACTAGAGATGTGGGACATTCTAATGGAATCTCAAAAGTGTCAGAAGAAAAAGAGAATGATGGTGGGTCTTTGAGACCGGTGGATGATGTTGGGTCTTTGAAGCTTCAGGACCCACGAGGTGATAGTGCTTCCCCAGACTTGGGGGGGAGCTACGATTCCTACTAAAGGAGATAAAAATGTTGAGACAACTAGGCCTTTGATTGTCAAAGAAGGAAAAAAAGGTGAGGTAGTGGCTCCTGAAAAACCTTGGGTGGTGTTGTTTGGCAAGAAGTCTTCTGGAAAATCTTCCCTTCCTAAAGCTAATAATATTTCTAATCCTATCAAGGGAGATTTTTCCATATTTATTCCTGATATGGTTATGGATCACTCTGTGTCACAAATGGACCTCATGCTGATTGGTAAATATGCTGGGGTAAGGTCAAATATAGACTATGTTTGATATTTCATCAAAAGAAGATGGTTTCTCAAAGGGAAAGTGGACATAGCAGCCATGTCAAAAGGTTTCTTCTCACTCTCTTTTACCAATGAGGATGATATGACTAAAGCTCTATGTGGAGGACCTTGGGTTATGGGTAAGTCATCCTTGGCTTTGTGAAAATGGGAACCTAATATGGACCTAAGTGAATCCTTCCTGGAATGGGCTCCTATTTGGGTTAGACTCCCGGGGATTCCCTTATAATACTCGAATGAATGTGTCTTCAAAGGAGTAGTGTGGATGTTTTTGGGGAACTCCTCTCTCTAGACTCAGCTACAACATCAAGATCTAGGGTAGTTTTTTCCAAAATCTATGTTAAAGTAAGTAAATCTAGTGATCTTCCTACCTCTATAGATTTGGTTTCTAAAATGGGAGTTTGGAAACAAGTGATTGAGTATGAAACCGACCCTTTTGCTTTCTTTATTTGTAAGAAATTTGGCCATTGGTCTAAAAAGTGTCCTTTGAAAGTTCAAAAGAAAAAAGAGGAAGACCCTAATGCAAAGAAGACAGACTCAACTAATGCTATTTGGAAACCCAAAAATACTTCTAAGGACTCCTCAGAGATTTCTTTGAAGCCTTCAAAGACCCCTGAGCCATGTATGATTACTGATGAGCACAGGTCTAAAAAAGATGACAAAGGGAGTAACTTAGAAGGTAAGGAATCTGGTACCTTGGATAAAGCTCAGACCGTAGGTAATAGTCAAATATTATATGTTGATGCCAACTTGGATAAGTTTTTTGAGGAAGTTTTTTTTCCTCCCTTGTTAAATGCAAACTTTGTGTTGGAAGAGATTAATCTAGGGGGAGAGATCTCTTTACCCCAAATGGAGGAGGATACCTTGCTAGTGGAGGAGGATTTGGCCCTAGAAGGTAAAACTATCCTCCCCTCCCAGCCTAAAACAGAAGGCAATGGGGAGAACCCTATGGTTTCTCAAAAGGGTAAGGAGAATACTGAAAACTTTGATGATCTTAGCTAGGTGGTGGTTCATAATTCTCTAGCAGAAAAGGTTTTTAACCAACAAGAAAGTGGTGACAATAAGACTAAATCCCTGGATTGCCTTAAAGCCAATGTTCAAAATAAGATTAAGGAGGTTGGGAAGAGTTCCAAAAAGAAACCAAAAGGAGGCCTATCACCTATGTCTGCTGAAGGAATCAAGACTAAAAGCCAAAAAAGTGATGTTGGGAAAGCGAAGACTGGACCAGAAAGAAAACAAGCTAAAGTTGGTAGACAACAAGAGAGTTGGAAAAACATTGTAGATGGTAAACAAAGGACTATTCAGGAGGCCTTTTCTCCAAATAAATTATGAAGATAATCTCTTGGAATATAAGGGGGTTGAATGCACCCCATAAACAAGACATTCTTAGAAATGTGGTTAGAGATTATAAACCTGATATCCTTCTTATTCAGGAAATGAAAATGAGCAAGGAAAAAGTTTTAAAACTTAAGATTTTTTAGAAGTGTGGTGTTAGTAGTTCTAGTTCGGTCGGGGCTTCAAGGGGTACTGCTATTTTCTAGAACCAAAAGACTATTAAGGGGGTGATTGTTTCTAAAGACCCTAACTTGATATCTATCAGACTGATGAATATTAGAGATAATTTTAGCTGGATTATCACTAATATTTATGCTCCTAATGCTAAAGTTTACAAGGCAAAATTTTGGAAGAAAATCTCAGAGAAAAGGAATAACTTCAAGAATGAAAGTTGGATTCTTATGGGGGACTTCAACACCCCTCTTATGGATAGTGAAAAGTATGGTGGCATCCTGTCTCAAGATGATAGTAGAGAAGACTTGTTTAATTTTATTAATGATGAAGGCTTAATTGACCTTGATCTCCAAGGGTTGAATTTTACTTGGTCTAATTAGCGTGCAGGCCCCCAAAACATTAAAAGTAAGTTGGATAGAGATCTTATTTCACATGATTGGATCTCTAAATTTTGTTGTACGCTAACCTCCTTCCCTAAAATTGGTTCTGATCATCATCCTTTGCTGCTGGAGGTCAACTCAATTACTGCTCCTAAATGTTTTCCTTTTTGGTTTGAGAAGATGTGGTTAAGCCATCCTAAATTGGAGAAAAATATTTTGGAGTGGTGGAACATCAAGGTGGAAGGCACTGCTATGTTCAAAGTCACTAAAAAACTTAGAAACATAAGGGAAAAAGTTAAAATATGGAATAGAGAAGTTTTTGGAGACATCTTTAAACAGAAGAATAAGGCTAAAACTGACCTCACTACTATTTAGGAGACTATTCAAACTCATGGTCTCTTGGATTCTCTTAAGGCTGAAGAACAAAAGGCCCTTGTCAGCTACCACAATCTGATTTCCAAAGAGGAGACTTATTGGCATCAGAGATCTAGGGCGGTTTGGCTTAAGGAAGGGGATAGAAACACCAAGTTTTTCCACCTAACCACTCTCAAACACAGGGTTACTAATCGAATAGATAAAATTACTATGGATAGGGCCAAGATCCATTAAGAAGATTGAATTAAGACAACTGTTGTTAAGTATTTTGCTACCCTTCTCTCGGTTGATGGAAATCAGGATAGTGGTTGTCAAGATCAATTACTGGAAGCAATACCTAGTATTGTTAACACTAATCAAAACAGGGCTCTTTAGGCTATTCCTTCTAATAAGGAGATCGAGGATGCTATTTTTTCTTTTGAAGGAGATAAGGCTCCTAGTCTAGATGGTTTCCCAATGTTTTTCTTTCAAAAATTCTGGTTTATTATGGAGAAGGATGTTTCTAATGTTGCGAAGGAGTTTTTTGGTTGCAGGCATCTTCTCAAAGAAATAAATGGAACTTTCTTAGCACTGGTTCCTAAGATTACTAAAACTCACTCTTTTGATCAATTTCAGCCTATTAGCTTATGTAACTCTTTCTATAAGATCTTCTCCAAAATTCTGACTTCCAGGCTCTTGAAAATTCTTCCTTTTTTGATTGCTCCTCAACAGAATGGTTTTGTTCTGGGAAGATTCTGGACTCGGTGGTGTTGGTCCATGAGAATATCCATTTGGCCATTAAGGGAAACAAACAAGGTTTTATCCTTAAACTTGATTTGGCTAAAGCATATGACCGGGTTGACTAGAATTTTTTATGTTTGATTCTTAAACAGTTTGGTTTTAATGAAAGGGTCATCCAAATTATCAATCAATTGATTTCTACTGCCTCCTTTGCTTCTCTTATCAATGGATCTCCCACCAAGTTCTTCAAAATCTCTAGAGGTCTCAGATAGGGAGATCCTATTTCTCCTATCATGTTTACTCTGTTGGCTGAAAGCATGGGGAGGTACTTTCAGTTACTAGTTTCTAAAGGTGTCATTCTTGGTCTAAGACCCTCTTCTAAACCCTTAATCTACTCTCATGCTTAGTTTTTGGGTGATACCATCACAATGGGTACCTCTATGATCAAGGAAGCCAAAGCCTTTAAATCAGCTCTGAATCTTTATACCAAAGGTACTGGTCTGCTTATTAACTGGTCTAAAAGCACTATATTTTTCATAAACACCCCAAAGGATAGGTAGCAAAAAATGGCTGGTATCTTAGAATGTAGTATAAGCTCCCTCCCCTCTTCCTATCTATGCTTGCCTTTGGGCCTTAACATCAGTGACTCTTTTTGGAATCAGATGGTGGAGAGATTTTTTACTAAGATGATTGGTTGGAAGGGTGTAGCTCTGTCTTAGGCTAGGAAGATTACCTTAATCAAATCTTCTCTTCAAAGTCTTATGGTATATGCTATGAGTTTATTCAAGATGCCCTCGAAATATGCAGATAAAATTAATAGTATCCTTAAATGTTTCCTTTGGTTTGGGGTTGAGGAAAGAAACCGTATACCTCTAATTGCATGGGAGAAGGTATGCAAACCGAAGTCTATGGGGGGAATGGGTCTTAGACCAATAAAAATTATGAATAAAGCTCTATTGGCTAAGAAACTTTAGCATATTTATGAAGACCCTAAGGACTGGAATACTATTTGTGAACATAAATACCTTTTTGATACTCCTTCCATTGATCAATTTCTTTCCAGCTCAGAGAAAGTGGAGGGCTCTATTTTTTGGAGGAATATCAATGATGCCAGAAGTATAGCTAGTAAAGGAAATTTTTGGAAGCTGGGGAATGGATATAGTATTAATTTTTGGAAAGATCCTTGGCTGTTTGAAAAACCCCTGAATTGTATCTTTAATAACCTTGAGGATATTAGCATACGCGTCCTAAAGTGAAAGACTATTGGAGAAGTAACTACTGGGTGAAGTTGGTTGTGATCAATCCTGTCTTCCATGAAATTGATAAAGCCCTCCTAGCTCAATGTTGCTATGCTGACAAGGAAGATACTCTAATATGGGTCCCCTCATCTAGTGGAAAACTCTCTATGGCATCTTCTAGTTCTATCCAATATGATGTGCCTGAGGAAACCCCTTTTTTGGGCAAAGATCTAGAATAAGAATCTCACCCCCAAAGTTGAGATTTTCTATTGGATTTTTGTTCAAAACAAAGTTCTTACTATAGAAAACCTCAGAAAGAGAGGATTTATCATGCCGAATAGGTGCTGTCTATGCCAAGAGGCCGAGGAAGATACTAACTGCATTTTTTTTTGCATTGTCCTTTTTCTCAACAGGTTTGGTCTTTCTTTTTGTAGGAGTGGGCTTTAAGCTAGATTTTCCCCTCTACTATCTAGGACTTCTGCCAACAATGGTGTTATCTAGGTGATAATGCTAATGATAAAGAAAAATGGATGTTGGATGCTCCTCATATTGCTTGGAGTATATGGAAAGAAAGAAATAACCATATTTTTTGGGACAAAAATTGTACTCCTACTTTGGTGTATGAGAAAGCTAATCGTGGGATGCTGGAAAATTTGAGTAGAATCATCCAACATAGTGGGAACAACAGGGACTCTCAAAGGAAGAAGAATGATCATGAAAATAGTGTTTGGATTGCTCCCCCTAATGTCTGGATTAAGATTAATTTCAATGGGGCGGCTAAAGGAAATCCTCATCTAGCAGGGTGTGGTAGTGTTATCAAGGACTGTAATGAAAACATTATTGCTGTTAATGTTGTTCCTCTAGGAATTCAAAATAACCATATGGTAGAAGCTTCAGGAGCTTACTATGGGTTACAACTTTCTAGAAGACTCAATTTTAAAAATATATGGTTGGAGGGTGATTCATTGAATATTATTAATTGCCTAAAAGGTAATTCTCCTCTGTCATGGACTATAGATAATATAATATCCAAAGCGAAAGAAATTTTTGCCAAGTGTACCAGTACTTACATAACCCATGTGTACCACAAGAGTAATACCATGGTGGACAACTTGGCTAACATTGGGGTTAAGTCGATGAGGTCATCACCTGGGACAACGAGGCAGATATCAGAGAGGACATTAAATCTTGCATTTATTATGATAAAATCAATCATAAGGAATGAAATATTGGAAATTATTAATGAGACTCACCTAAGCACTATGAAGTCTGACTGAAATTATGGGAAAGTATGGAATGGGTTTTTAAGCAACATCATTAGCAACAATTCACACGCTTTCTAGGTTATGCATTCTGGTAATTTCTTTATTAACAGGGAATGCTATCTTGATCACCACGGCCCTAAGTCTAAAAATAGCTTTGTGTTACTGAATTTATCTATCATAGGGGGTGACTTGAAGCGTGAAGAGCCAGATAATTATAATAAGCTCAAGGAAGCTGACATGGCTATGGTTTGGCGGAAGCTAAAAAAAGGTGGAGTGACCCCTTATTTGGAAAAATTACATGGTTTTGATAAGGAGATCACTCAAAAATTTGTTGAAGGCTGGAAAAACAATACTATCACCATTGAAGGGAGAATGATGGAGATTGTTGTGGAGCTTATAGCTCAAGTTACGAGAATCCCCAATGATGGTTAGAGGTTTTATAAGAATCACAAGATATTGGATATGGCGGCTAAGAAGTTCCTGAAATCTGTGAAGGAAAAGGTTGATTTTGCGGAAGGAAAGGTTAATGGCTACATTGATCCTATCAAAATCAAGGAGATATGGTGCCACATTCTACAGGTTGTGATGGATTATTTTACCCTCGATGGTCACTTCACTCATGCTCATTCCCATCACTTCATGTTCCTTAACCACTTCAGGTACAAGGATACCATTAACATACCCTATTATCTTCATACATCTCTAGTTAAAAGCATAAATGAGCATGAGGGGTCTCCTAAGAAGGTTATTGAGCATGAGGGTTTGATTATTCTGATTTATGAGCATATTGAGAGAACCATCCCTAACCCTAGCTCTACTCCTTCCTCTGGAAAGAGTAAAATGAGCCCTATGAATCCTAAAGTTGGGTCTGCTAAGTGGAAGTTGGAGGACAATGTGGGCAGTAGCTCGAAGAAAATTTTCTCGGAAGCTACTAAGGAGGAGGATTACCTCGAGGGGTCTGAAATGGAGGATTCTAATGATGAGGTTTCTAAAAATACTTAGGGGATGCAAAGCCCTGGCAAGGAGGGGGAAGATACTGATGATTCTGATGCTATGTCTGCTCATGAAGAGCATAAGGAGGAGATTAATAGAAAGAATTTGGAGGAGGAGAACAAGGAGATGACTGGGGAGGGGGATCAGTTGAAAGATGAGGCTCACCTGCAGGGTACTGATGATTCACAGGTGCAGGGGGATGATACTGAACCCATGTGTATTGAGGATAAGGACACTGCCATGGGTACCAAGGATAATGACACTACTGAAGCTGAGAACCCTGACAACAATATTCAAGAGAGTATAGCTAAGGAGAAAGGTAAAGTTGTGGAAGAGGCTAATTTAGAAGGTACTCTAACACATAATTCCCATAGCTTGGAAGATTTGGTTGACACTGCTATTCAATATGCGGAGAATTAGAAGAATGATAAGGATTTTGATAAAGAGGAGGTTCCCATTCTGGATGAATTTGTTGCTGGAATGAGGCATGATATGCCTATCTCTCAAGATTCTAAGGACAACATTTAGGAGGGTAGTGATGATTCTAGTGAACGGAAGGCTAGGGAGTCCTCCATCAAGCTTATCTTTCAAGATTTTAATGATAGGGAAGAAGTGACTACTAGTGTGTTGCAGACTACCAAAGCTGAGGCCCTTTATTCCTTTAGATTTAGTAAATGGTGCTTTCATGAAATTAAAAGGCTCCATTTAAAAAGTAGAAAGCTAGAAGCTAACAATGCCATCCGCTAAGAGAAAGTGGAGTCTCCTATCAAAGAGAGTTCTTCTAACTCCCCTACTACTGAATTAAAGGAAATAATGGATAAAGTTAATAATACTCTTATCAATATCCTCTAGCATGGTATGGGAAGTATGAAGGATTCCAGCACAAACCTCAAGGCTCTGGTCAACCTGCTAGAGAATTCATCAGAGGATGATACTGAGGTTAGGAGTGCTCCTCTACTAGATAGTGGTGGCCCCAGTTCTCAGACCCATGGAAGGAAAATATCCCCTCTGATTAAGAAGAACCTAGATGAGCTGAAAAGTGTTATTGGTAGGATGGATAACATCCAGGCCAAGATGGAGAAAATGTTGGATGAAAAAGCTGGGGTTTTATATGCTTAGTCTGGAGTTCCTGCTGGTTTTTTGTGTTTCCTTCTATCTTTTTGTCTGGGTTTCTATCTTTTTTAACACTATCTATGTAGCCCCTTATATGGGTAGATCGTTGTTGTATGCCTCTTTTTTTGTGTTATGCTTTCTTCTTTCAATCTTTTGATCCTTAAGTTGTAAAGGGTTTTGGGTCCCTTCAAAACCTATTTTTTCCAGTAATCAAAACTTTGTTCACATTAAGATGGATTTTGAATGGGTCGCTACTACTATTTATGCCCCCAACTCTAAAGCTGGTAGATCCCAATTTTGGAAAAAAGTTGAAAATCATAGAAAATCCTTCCAGGAGCTTCCCTAGTTGATTATTGGTGACTTCAATTGTCCTCTAAAAGACAATGAGAAGTTTGGTGGGGTAGATAGTTAGAGTCATCTAGATGGTAGAATTGAGCTAATGGAATTTATTAATAATCAAGCCCTTTTTGATATGGAGCTTCAGGGGGTTAATTTTACTTGGTCAAATAGAAGGATTGGTCAAGACCTCATCCAATTTAGGTTGGATCGTGCACTAATCATAGGCTGTTGGCTTAAAAACTTTGGTTGCTTTCTATCATCCCTTTTGAAGATTGGGTCTGATCACTTCCTGATATGTTTTAGTGCTGATCCAATTACTACAAAGGGTCACCCACCCTTCAGGTTTGAAAAGATGTGGGCTGATCATCTAGAGCTAGATCAACATATCAAAGATTGGTGGAATGTTAATATTCAAGGCACTACTATGTTCAGAGTGGCTAAGAAACTCCTCAGCGTTAAACAAAATGTGAAGGCATGGAGTAAAGAAGTTTTTGGTGACATTTTTAAATCCAAAATTTAGCTTAAAAGGGATCTTGATGTTATTCAGAACACCATCCAACATTCTAAGCTCATGGTGGAGCCAAGGGATAAGGAGGAGAGAATCCTTGCCAAAATGCATAATATCATTTCCAAGGAGGAATAATACTAGAGACAAAGATCAAGGTCTATTTGGCTTAAAGTTGGGGATAAGAACACTAGATTATTTCATTTATCAGCCTCAAAACATAGAGCTACTAACAGAATATCCAAACTTAAAGTGGAGGATGGGGAAGTCACCAATGATAAAGATATTTCTGAAGCTATGATAAAAAAAATTTCTTCTTTGATCTCTAAAGACCTTAATCTTGATGGGGGGAATCAAAATACCTTTCTTGAAACCATTCTATCCATTGTGAATGAGACTACCAACAAAGCACTTATTGCTATCCCTTCTCTGGATGAAGTCAAGTCTACTATTTTTTCTTTTGAAGGTGATAAATCCATGGGTTTGGATGGGTTCCCAATGTTCTTCTTTCAAAAATTTTGGCATATTATTGGTGTGGATATCATCAATGTTGTTAAAGAATTCTTTGGATCTAGGTCTTTGCTTAAAGAGATTAATGTGACCTTTCTTGCTCTGATTCCTAAGAAGCCCGGAGCTGATTCGGTAGATTCCTTTCTGATTAGATTATGTAATTTTGTGTACAAAATTTTATTCAAAGTTTTGACCTCTCATTTTTTGGCTATTCTTCCTCAGATTATTTCTCCTTAGCAAAGTGGTTTTGTTCCTAGCAGGTAGATTCTTGATTTGATTATGAAGGTTCATGAGGTTATCCACTCCACTCAGGTCTCTCTTAACTCTGGGTTTCTTCTAAAATTGGATCTTTCGAAGGCTTATGATTGGGTGGACTAGGACTTGTTAATCAAGGTTTTGAGATCCTTTGGTTTTGGTGACAAATTCCTCAAATTGATTTATTAGCTCATTAGTACTTCTACTATTGGTATTTTGATCAATGGCTCCCCCTCTAGATTTTTCAAACCCTCCAGGGGTCTTAGGCAGGGAGATCCTCTCTCTCTCTTATCCTTTTTTCAATCTTGGCTGAATGTCTGGGGTGTCTTCTTCAGAAGATTGTCTCCACTGGTTTGTTTAAAGGGCTTTCCCCTTCTTTGACTTCTAATCCTTGCTCTCACAAATAGTTTGTGGATGACACTATCATCATGGGTTTCTCTTCTATCCAGGAAGTGAAGAATATCAAACAAGCTCTTTCTACCTATTCTCTAGTTTTAGGCCAATCCATTAACTGGGAAAAGAGCTCTTTTTTTTTTATCAACACTCCTAAGGATAGGCAGTATAGAATAGCTAGAATAATAGGTTGCAGAATTGACTCTTTTCCTACTACCTATCTTGGCCTTCCTCTTGGTCTCAAACCTCTGGATTCATTTTGGGATGGCATTGTTGACATATTCAATAGGAAATTGGCTAGTTGGAAAGGTTCACTTCTCAGTCAAGAAGGTAAACTTCAGCTCTTAAAGGCCTCTTTGCAATGTCTCCCTATTTATGATCTTAGTCTTTTTAAGATACCTGGTAAACATGCTGATATTATTGAAAAAATCCAAAGAAACTTCTTGTGGTGAGGAGTGGAAGACAAAAAGAGACTTGCTTTAGTTTCCTGGGACAAGGTTTGTACTCCTAAGAAGTGGGGGGGCTGGGAATTAGACCTCTAAGAGTCACCAATATAGCACTATTGGCCAAATAGATTTGGAGAATTTTGGGGGAAAAAAGAGAATGGAATGAAATTATCCATAGAAAATATCTCTTCTCTTTCTCCCATATTTCTGAATTCTGGGAAACGGATTTGAAAGTGCAAGGTTCTTTTATTTGGAATAGTATTCAGAATGCTAAGGAGACAACTTTCAAAGGGGCTAAGTGGTTTCTTGGCAATGGCAGAAGGATTTGGTTTTGGGAGGATTGCTAGCTCAAAGGCTGTCCCCTTAGATCTGTCTTAGCTTTTCAACCTTTCATTAATTAATGCATTCAGAGATTTGGAGCCAGGGTTAGGGACTACTGGAGTAATGGCTCATGGATTGAACTCTCCCTTGTGGATGAAGCGCTTAAGCCTTTGATGCTAGATCTTATGATTTGGAAGGTGAAGGAGTCTAGAGAAGATGAGTTGCTTTGGGGTATTCTTCCTTCTGGTATCTTCACGATCACTTCCTGTTCTGAAATTTTATTGAAACAACCAAATCCCCTCCCTTTTTGGGCTCAAGTGTGGGACAAAAGTTTAATTCCTAAAATTAATATTTTCTTCTGGCTGGTTTTGTAGAAAAAAATCCTTACTATAGACAACCTCCAGAAATGGGGCATGAATTTGAGCAATAGATGCTTCTTGTGTAAGAGCTGAGGAATCAGTCTTTCATCTTTCCATTGACTACTACTTTGCTTGGGAAGTTTGGAATCTTTTATTACAATGCTAGTAGATTAACTTGTTTTTTCCCAACAACATGGAGAGTTTTTGTTGGCAATGGATAAAAGAAGAGGTCCTTATGGATCAGCATCTATGGAACATCATAGCCCCCCATGCAATATGGCAGTTATGGAGAGAACACAATGATAGAGTCTTCAAGAATATTGAGCTTCCACCCAAGGTGATTGCTGAGAAGATTAAAAGAAGTATCAAGGAAAACTACAAACTATTGACTAGCAGGATGCTGGACTTCAATGTTGGTGATTTGAGCACAGGGACTATTAACAAAAGCCCAAATCTAAGGGAGAATTCCATCTGGCTTTCGCCTCTGCTAGGATGGATCAAAATAAATTTTGATGGTGCTGCGAAGGGAAACCCAGGCCCAACAGGTTGTGGTGGTCTTGTTTGTGATGACATGGCTAATTGTCTGGCTATGATGGCGATGCCTATTGGGGTGCAAAGCAACCACATGGCAAAGGCCATGTCCCTTCTTCAGACTCTTAAAATTGTCAAGAATAATATGGCACATAATGTTTGGATTGAGGGAGATTTAATGAATATATTAAGATGCATCAATGACATGACTTAACCATCATGGTCCATTAAGGAGATAATCGAGGAAGCTAGGGTTATCATTAGATCCTTTAAGCAAGTCATTATATCTCACATTTATTGGGAAGCAAATTGTACCACTAATGAGTTGGCTAACTTTGTGGTTAAATCCAAGGATATCATGATTTGGCATGGTAGCGGCAATCTCACCATTGATATGAAAGCCAAGTTGGCCTTTGATAGGTCTCAAAGCAAAAGGGTGGATTGGGCGTATCTCAAGAAGTTATGATGATTAGACACATTTTAGAGAAATAGGGAAATATGATTACGGAAAGTGGTGCCTTTCCCAAGAGAACTAATTGTAGACACAAGTTAACTTTTGTTAAAATCAAAGTTGCCTGTAACCTCAACATTTGGTTTTTATTTTCTATTATGACTTTCATTGTTAGCTTTGAAATCATGGGCAAAGGGCTTAATCTTAAAGAGCCTAAGGACTGTGTGAAATGGAAAAACATGCCGGAGGTCTGGGATATTCTTACTAAGGGGGGTCTTACCACCTACATGGAACGACTGCATGGGACTAAAGATAGTACCACGAAGTTGTTTGTTGATTCCTAGAAAGATGGGGCTGTCACTATTGCTGGTATCACTATGAAAATTATGGTGGAGCTCATTGCTGAGGTGGCTAGGCTTAGTACTAAGGGCATCAAATTTTACCATGACAAGAAAGTCTCAAAAAGGCCATTCGATGCTTCCCCAAAATCAAGGAGGAAAAGAAAAGTCTGGTGAAAGAGTCTAGCAGGTGCTATGATGTTTCTACGTTCAAAGAAATTTGGGTGACGATTATGATGGAAATTATGGAATACATTACCCTAGACGGTAGGTTCAAACACACCCATTCCTACCATTTTGTGCTACTCTATCATTTATGTCATAAAATTAGGGTGTCCCTACCTTACTATATTCTTCAGTCCCTCTGTCTTAGTATTTCCTAGCATAGGAAGAAGGAGAAGAAACCCACTCTTCATGAAGGGTTAATTCTTCTAATTGTTGAACATATTAAGAAGATTGCCAGTGCTAGCCCTATCATTTCTTCACCCAAAATTGGTTCGGGTAAGAAAAGAATTATGGAGACGGTTGCTAAAGAGGAAAGTCCTTCAGGTTAAAAGTTAAGAAAGGATAAGGAGGTTGGTATTGAAATGGAAACCTCTCCTGATAGTGCGGAAGGTTATGATGACATGGCTGATTCCACTGAGGAAGATAGTTATTCTTTGACCTTAGTCTCAAATATGGCTTCGGGGGAAAATGATAACACTGAAGAGGAGGTCATTGGTACTATGGATATGGGTAACACCTCTAGAATCAAGAGTAACAAAGAGGATGATAAAAATGAGGAGGATGTTGGTGGTCAACAGGTGCCCATTTTACTAGACTACGATAGTTCTGAAGATCATGATGTGCCCATCTCCCCTAAAATGGAAGTTGTCATGGAGGTTGGGTCAGATATTCAAAAAGATGCCACAGACATGGAGAAAAATTCCCCTAATGCAGAGATAGCTTCACCTGGTGCGGAGAAAGTGAAAGTTCCTGACAACTCTCAGAACATTCCCTTCCTAAAAATTGTGGATATGCAAGAATGGAATGTTCAAATGCTTAAGGAAGACATGGGTGATAAAATAGATTCACCCTTTGGGGTTCTCCAAACTACTAAGGTTGCTCCCATGTATTCTTTTCACCTACTGAAATGGGTTTTTCAGGAAATCAAGAATTTAAACTTAAAGTATCGCTCCATTTCCGCTAAGGTGGATTCCCTGTAGGATAAGTTAGAGTCTAGTTTGAAAACTGTGGAAGGAAACATGAACATTGATGGGCATAAAAAAAGTGTAGGAAATGCAAGCTAGAATGGAAATGATGGAGAACACCATGAAAAAACACATGCATGACAACAATAAGTTTATGGGTTCGGCCATGGACTGCTTCATGACCATTAAAGCTGAGCTGGATGTTGGCTCCCCCAGCAAGAAACCTGATGAGAACACTGAGGATTTGGAAGAGGAAGGCCTGGGAAAATGTACCAAGTCTGTGAAAAGGAGGAAGATTCAAGAAAGAATCCAAGAGCTCTTTGACTTCAACGCCGCAATAAAGAAGATATCTGAGGTGAAGCAGGAAGCTGACAAAACTTGCAAGGAGTTTGTCTATTGCCTTGGATCCCTGGTGCTGGCCTTTTGTCATTTTTTTGCTGGTAAATATTCCATTATTATATTGAAAATATTTTACATCAGAAAATAAAATACTAATCAATATTATCATTAAGCCATAAAATATGTCTTTAAAGTTTAGAAGCATCACAACAAATTTCAAGAAACATAGTACTATCCAAAACAAATACCCTCCTAATGGTTTGTATTTGCTAACAATACTTCTACCAAAAATTTAAATTTTTTTCAATATTCCCTATCCTATTCTTTAATGTGAATAGTTCTCCTTAAGAAACTTCCCCTATACACCTAGAACACAAGAAACTAATATTCTCTAATAAGCCTCTCCAACCGGTTTATAACCTCCATGTAACTGGTAACAATTAGTTATTAATTGTTTGGCTTAGTTTGGAATTGGCCTTCTCTCATTGGTGCTTTACAATGCTTCTAATGATTATGATGATGTTGATGTCTATAATTTATTTCACTTATTGATGCTTGCCTAGATTGAATTTTGAATTGCCAGGCTAGAGAACGCTTTCAAAGTTTAGGGTTTGTTCTACATTATACTCTTAGTTACAGCTCAAATGCAACTTAACATATTTTTTATGCTAGGAAACCCACTCTAGAAACTCATCTATAGGTGAAATTTAATGATTTGGATCTTGGCATTGTTAATGTTATTACTTTTCCTCACATTTCATATTTGTGAAAATGTTTCTTGGCACTATCTTATTTTTTAATTCCTATATTTGCATATTTTTAGATCATTAACATAAGCATTACATGTCTTTGTTCAAAGTCTATTCTAACACTATATTATATCTTATTCTAATTGAGATTTTTAATTGGGAAAAATTATATTTAATAAAATGGAAGCGGTCTCAATAGCATAGAGATATAAAAAGAAAATAAATTTAGAGTTTAGCCCAAGAATTGTGGAATATAGTTTTTGTCATTTCTATACACATTGTTGATTTCATTGCATTGCACAATAAATATTGCATGGTGCATGAATAATGACTAGATGAAAATAGTTTTTAAATTTTCAATTACAATATAATTTGTACAAAGTCAACCTACAAACTAAGTACAAACTTCTGAGAAATTTGACGTATCCAATGACTCTTGTTGCTATGAAGATAGCTACAAGAGGTTGTAGAGCTTGATGATGAAGCTCTTGGATCAAAGTCTCTCTTAAGTCTTTCAGCCAAATCACTATCCTTTGAGTGCAAGTGCTAGTATTAATTAGGTTGAACCTTTCATTTTATAGAAAGCTTATTTTCTTTACAAATGAGTTAGAATGCTTCTATGTTCTTATCACTAGGATTAAAAGGTCTTATTACAATGTTCTTTGTTGTGGGGCAGGAGGTCAATCTTCATTGTCTTCATTGTGGGGGACAATGAAGATTTGTTTGACAAATAGCAGGTCTTCTTTAGTATCTTATAATAACATGCTAAACTGATAAAGGTGTTATCTACATTTAATCTACCAATTACTAATAGATTAAGCATATTATTACTATGCTTAATGTTCCATATAAATGCATTTAACACAAAAAACAAATTTACAAAACTGAACCAATGGCATGTTTACAACAAAGGTCTAATATAACTCCCAACAATTCTTAAACATACTTTATCTGATATGATGAATTCTTGAACAATTAAGGTTGGAGTAGACATAGTTATCACACAGTTTTTTGTGTGGTACAAGGAAGATTTGGCTAGGTTAAATCTTCCTTCATGCTACCAGTCTACAGAATTAGACCTTTATTAACAATTCATCATATCAGATAAAGTATGTTTAAGAATTTTTGGGACTCGTCCTTTGGCATGTATTAAACATAATAGATTTTTTAGCATATTATTATCATTTTATTTCTTTGTTGTAAACATGCCATTGGTTCAGTTTTGTAATTTTCTTTTGTGTTAAATGCATTTTTCCAAAGCAATTGTTAAACAAGAAAGTAGTAGCAGTAAGGAGGGGTCTTCTTCTGAGCAGATTGATGAAGATCGTGCACCTCAAAAACCAATTCATAAGGTACCAATCATGTTTTCTATTCACTTATATTTTTGGATTGGTAAATCTCCTTAGTTTCATGTCCTTTCTTTTTGTTAGGCCATTTTCTAGTCAATGCAAAAATCCAATGAAAATGGCCTTTTCCCTGCAAGTTTTGTAATGTTGTCTCTTCCTAGCCTACAGTCACAGTTTTGTCTTGTGAAGTAGATCCACTTGGTTTTATGATGTACACCCTTGGCCCCATTCTCTTTAATGTATCACCTTGCTCCAGTTCAGATCACACCTCCTAAGTCACAAAATCCAGGGAATTATTAAGGTTTTAAGGTTTGCAGGAGATAGTCTCAGAATATGCCTCAGTGTCGAAAACCCATAATGTTTTTGATAACCCTATGTGTTTTCGATCTTTTCCGATAACCCTTTGTGTTTTTGATCTTTTCCCAAAAACCTTGCATGTTTTTGACCTCGCACCTTTTCCTCTTTGTCAGCGTTTCCTATCTGCGTAGCTACCACCTGCTGGTGGGCCTAGGTCTTCAAGGGCTTTAAAGTGATTGGTTGTCGCATGATTGCATGTCAGAGTTTTCTGACATGCGACCATGTGAACGGTTACCTTTTTTGTGTTGGGGCCCATTGATGGAAGTACCATGGTCCCGTTGCCAGTTATGTGGCGGCTTGTGGTTGGCTGTCGCATGATCACATGTCAGAGTTTTCTGACATGCGATCATGCAACTGGTTGACACCTGTTCCTGAGCTCGGTGGTAGGTGGTGATTTGGCATCTTCTGATTGGTCTGAGGTGGTAGGATGGTAGGTGGTCCTGGTTCATTTGAAAAGGTTCTTGATCTTTTGGTTATCATGTGATCACATGGAATCTTTCCAGCCCATGCGATTATGTGCCTGCCGTTTGATTTCGAAGGCTTATTTGCGGGTGGGTCCTGTGGCAGAGATGACTCAGCAGTATTAGCGAGTGGTGGTATGACATGTGGCATATGGTGGGCTCAGGTCTAAGGCATGGTAGTTGTTGGTAGGGCTGAGGCATGGTAAGTAGTGGTTAGTTGCATGTTCACATAGCCTTTTTCAAGGCTATGCGATCATGCGACTGACATTTTATGTTAACCCTCAGCGGTGGTAGTTGTAGCAAGGTAAAGGTCTACGGGTTGTCACATGTTCACATAGCCCATTTCCTAACTATGCAATCATGCGACAACTATTTGGACATCGTGGTTGTGGAGTTAAGGCTAGTCCACTATGTGGGTCTTGCCGGCGTGCTTGATTTTGATTGGTCGTTGACTGGTGGTGGGGCTAAGGACTTCTCAGGATGGTTTGTGATCGGCATTGCATGGTTAAGAAACTATGGTCGCATGATCGCAAAGGTTATTATGGAGCCATGTGATCATGCGACCAAGCACAAATGTAACTGATTCCTGTTGTGGTTAATCTTGTCGATGCCTAGGAAAGGGATGAAGATCTACGGTGTTGACTTAAAGTTGGCTGAGATTTGAATGTAGACCACTAATTTACTTCTGGCACCATGAATGTGACCATTTCAAACTTGCAGAGAGTTCTGCAATAGGAAGTACCAGGATTGAATGCTTTCATGGCCAGATTTCATTGGTTTGGTGGCACTTGCTATTGCAGTGTGGTCCAAGGTGCCATGAGTGTTTATAGGGATGTTTTGCCATGTGGGGGAGGACAAATTTTGTTGCTCAAGGCATTTTGTAGGTCTGTTCAGTTTGGTTTGCATGGTAAATTTATGATCTTCCTGTCCTTCTCAGATATTCTTCTCAAGTGGGAAGATCATCCTTGGTCTAATAGACATGTGCTTGGTTTTCCCTCCAAGATTTTTTAAATTTTGATGTATTTCTGGTTGGTTGAGGTGGGTGAAACTTTAACCCTAGCTATCTATAGATTGTTGCAACCTGTTTTGGGTTTCCAAGATAGCTAGTGGTATAAATTGTCAAAATTTTGACTTTGTAAGGGTTCTAGCTTAGAGTTCCTTTCTGCTTCCATGAAAGGTTCTATCCTGCAAATTTCTCCCTCTCTCTACATATAGGGTGTTCTTCTTCCATTGCTAGTTCAGAGAATACAGTGCATATTGTAAAAGATTTATCTTATGTGTGAGGATTTAATATATTCTTACTGTTACCAAATTATCTCCATTTGAATTTTGGATTCATTAATCATACATCAAGGGTGTTTGATTTTTTTGTTTGCACTGCCTCTGTGCTTGCAAGTGGAGTTGTCTTCGCAGGGATAACTGGTTCAGAGTTAGTGTTCATGTATGTATGAGCTGAGGTGTCAAAGATATGTCATGCTTGTCTTCCAATGGATGCTGGTTAATGTATTATCTATTGATAGGTCTCTTCTAAGGGGAGGGTTAAAATCCTTTGAGTGGATAATAACATACTTGAATACATAGGTGGGTGCTAAGTTGAGGTTTGGTCATGGTGTGTGATTGATGTTAGGCATCAACACATTGAGTATATTGTTTTCTTGTTTCATAGCTATCCCTTGCAATACTGTATTTGACTCTGTGGCCTAATGGACAAGGCACTAGTCTATGAGAGACTTAGGGCATCTCAGGGGTCCTTTCAATCCATTTAAAATCATTCACATTCATTCCCACTCTTTCCCTTTCTTGCTGTTAGTGTAGGTCTCTGGTTTTCAGACTCATTGCATGCAAGTAGGTTATTGCATCAGATTTGGTTTCATTGGGGTACAGGATACCTATAGGAGTCTGGTAACTATTCCACAATAATACATTTGTAGGCCTTTTAGTCATCAAGAAGAGTCATGAGTGTGCAGATGAGGCAATACCCACTTGAGTGATGTGGAGCTCAAAGCTGAAGGAGGATGCCCTTGGTCCTCATCAATTGGCACTTTTTCCCTGTCAGACTTTGGAGTGAAGACTAACTAGTTTGTCAATCATAGTGTAAACTTGGCACCGTGTGGGAACAAGTTTAAAAGCCAACACTTTTGATTACAATAGATGAGATATATATCTTACATTTAACATTCAAATTTTTTACATTTTAGAACATGTAGTGTGTTTCCTGAGGATTTTACCAAATCAACTTTTAACACAAACTGAAAACACCAAACTGATTTCTTGCCCTTTCAACTTGACAAAATATTTGCATTTGACCAATAACTGCAAGCAACTGAATGATAAATCCACATACCTGTGTCTTTGTAAAATACCTGGAACATCAAAAAGATGGCTAAGTGGTTGCCACCATGATTTTTATCTACTGAATATGGGAAAAAAAGAACCAAAAAGAATCATGTTCTGTTGTAGCTCAATATACTAAAAACCCTAGTGAAAACCCAACTAAAATTCTATCAAAGTTGCACTCAAAATAAAAATCATGGCGGCAACCACTTAGGGATCAAAATAGAGAAAATAAATAAATAAATTTATTTGTCCTATTTCCTTTTAACAAAGTTTCAACTATCAATGATACAATACATTTGATGCCCTAAGCTATCAATACAAATGGCACCTAGCTAGAAGCTCACAGGCTGTCTATTTGATAACCATGGTCAACATTTCAAAATAGTGAATCAATATCCTTGAGCACAAGAACCAATAACATCAAATAATGGAGATAAAGCATGGGCTAGGGCACGACACCAGTAAAATACGGTCATTTCAGTGAGCATCTCAGCAATATACAATGGTCATGCCAGTAATATCAACAAACGTGAACCCAAACATTTCAAAATAGTGAATGTTAAATGTAAGATATATATCTCATCCATAGTAATCAAAAGAAAAGACATGAAACTAAAGAGATTTACCAATCAAAAAATATAAGTGAATAGAAAACATGATTGGTACCTTATGAATTGGTTTTTGAGGTGTGCAATCTTCATCAATCTACTCAGAAGAAGACCCGTCCTCACTTCTACTACTTTCTTGTTTAACAATTGGTTTCGAAAAATGCATTAAACAAAAAAAAAAAATTTGCAAAACTAAACCAATGACATGTTTACAACGAAGGTCTACTAGAGCTCCCAATAATTCTTAAGCATACTTTATCTGATATGATGAATTCTTAAACAATTAAGGTTGGAGTAGATATAGTTATCACACAATTTTTTGTGTGGTACAAGGAATATTTGGCTAGGTCAAATCTTCCTCCATGCTAGCAGTCTACAAAATTAGACCTTTATTAGTAGTTCATCATATCAGATAAAGTATGTTTAAGAATTGTTGGGACTGGTCCTTTAGCATGTATTAAATAGAATATAATTTTCAGCATATTATTATCATTCTATTTCTTTATTGTAAACATGCCATTGGTTCAATTTTGTAATTTCACTGTTTTATGAGTGGATTGTGTAGGAATAGTTAACATTAAACAAGGAGCAACTCCTCAACACATCTCAGAAACCATTGAATTTAATAATTAATGAAACCTAACACCAACACTATTCTTTCCATTCACTTCTACCAAGAATAAAGCATTTAATCCATTCAACATTACATATAATCATTAGACAGTTACATTTCCTGAGTGTGTAGAGGAACAATCACGACCAAAATGATCAAAAGTACTCTCACCTTTGCACAAGCTATTCCAAACTTCAAGTAAAATGAGCAATATGCTATATCAAATCATTCATATTCATATTAACCATTTAAAGGATCATTTTGTCAATGAACCCTCTGATTGTACCCTTGCATCAGAGAAAGGAAACCTCAAAATAGAGAAAGGAAACTTAGTAAAACTAGTCTATGCCATTGTTTGTGAGGGTATAGTCATGATAAGTGCCTCTCAAACCTCTCCAAACATGTAAGATTGTCTTTAAATACTTTATTGATCTCTTCTAAACATTAACCAAATCAAACCTACATTTGAATCCATACACAATAACCCAAAATGAAGGGTTTTGTATCCTTTAATGAATCTCAGTCACTGGTAATACATGGATAGTCAAACTAGTAGTCTCCAAAGAATTCAATAAGTGAATATGAATGTTTGAAAACTTTCCTCCCAACTTCCCCAACCACTCCTAATCGGTTAGAGGGATTAGTTGAGTGTTTAGACACTAAAAATTCTCATGCAACTCCCAAAATTTCACATACAAAATAAAATTAAATCCATTTATGAATTAAATCTAGTATGCCAAAGGACCAGTCCCAACAATTCTTATGTTTAAGAATTGTTGGGACTGGTCCTTTGGCATGTATTAAACATAATAGAATTTTCAGCATATTATTATCATTCTATTTGTTTGTTGTAAACATGCCATTGGTTCAATTTTGTAAAAATAAATTTGTGTTAAATGCATTTTTCCAAACCAATTGTTAAACAAGAAAGTAGTAGTAGTGAGGAGGGGTCTTCTTCTGAGGAGATTGATGAAGATTGTGCACCTCAAAAACCAATTCATAAGGAACCAATCATGTTTTCTATTTGCTTATATTTTTGGATTGGTAAATCTCCTTAGTTTCATGTCCTTTCTTTTGATTACTATGGATGAGATATATATCTTACATTTAACATTCAAATTCTTTACATTTTAGAACATGTAGTGTGTTTTCTAAGGATTTTACCAAATCAACTTTTAACATAAACCGAAAACACCAAATTGATTTCTTGCCCTTTCAACTTGAAAAAATATTTGCATTTGACCAATAACTGCAAGCAACTAAATGATAAATCCACATACCTGTATCTTTGTAAAATACCTTGAACATCAAAAAGATGGCTAAGTGGCTGCTGCCATGATTTTTATCTACCGAATATGGGAAAAAAAGCACCAAAAAGAATCATGCTCTTTTGTACCTCAATATAAGCAAATAGAATACATGATTGGTCATTTTAGAGAGCATTTGTGATCAAATAAAATGCAATGCATTTGAAATTTATGGTTGAATATGATGCCAGAGGCTCGAAAGACATTGTCCGTCAAAGATACCAATCAAAGATGAAGAAATCACATACCTTTTCTCGCTCTTAGCTTTCTCCTGCTCCTTTTCCTATAATTGAAATACAAATAATTTGGCTGTTTCAAAATAGTGAATCAATATCCTTGAGCACAAGTACCAATAACATCAACTATTTTGATCTGTGGGTAACCTAATGTTGGAAAAAGTTCTTTTATTAATAATATTACTCTGCAAGCTTGAAGAAGTGACATATTTTGGCAAATGAAGAGTGGAAAGATGATGATATTCTTTAGATCATGGATGGACACAATGTTGCAGACTTTATTGATCCAGATATCATGCAGAGGCTTGAAGAACTGGAAAGGGAAGAAAGGCTTAGAATGGAAGCTGAGGGTGACAAGGATGATGAGATGAGGGAAGTGGAGTTGAATCATGATGAAAAGGAAGCTCTAGCTACAATTAGGAAGAAGAATAAGATGTTTATCATCGAACATAGATTGAAGAAGAGTACTATAGAGAGAAGGCCTACCATACCAAGGAAGTTTGACAAGAAAAAGGAATATGCCTTAAACAGAAAGGGAAGACATCTTTCTAGCCTAGGCCTAGATCCTTCAACAATTGGGGTAGGATCCAGGCCCAGGCTAGAAAGATGTCTTCCATTATGTTGTGGATAGGTGTTTCATAAAACATATAGACCTTCTAGTGATCATATTGTGCTGAAGGTGGCACCTGATGCTCTTCTACTGCAACAACTACATACTGCAATGTAGATATTACAACAGCTAAGAAACATAAATGTAGGCATCATGGTCACAATTTTTTGGAGACACAACATAATTGAGTGGTATATATACCTAGATGATGCAAAGAAACCACTACTCCTCTGGTTCCAAGTTGACACTATGGTATCCAAAAACCATAGATAAGGAATAAATTTAGAAAGCGGAGGAGGAGGAGGGCCATAATGACCAAAATAATATAGGGTCCTATATTATTTTGGTTGTTATGGCCCTGTATTATTTTGGTCATTATGGCCCTCCTCCACTCTCTAAATGTATTCCTTATCTATGGTTTTTGGATCCCTCAGTGTCAACTTGGAACCAAAGGAGTAGTGGTTGCTTTGCATCATCTGGGTATACCACTCAATTATGTTGTGTCTTCAAAACATTGTGACCATGATGCCTACATTTATGTTTCTCATCTTTTGTGTCCCAAGACCCCTTATGACCCTTTATGATCCCTAAGAATACATCTTAGAGGTCTTAAAATGTCGTAAAGGGTCATAAGAGGCTCCTAGGAGGGGCCAGATGAGCTTCCACCTTCATGTGGTTGGCCCTATTAAGTAGAGAATGTTAAAATATTCTCAAAACAAAGAGAAGCTCAATAATTTAATGTCTTAGTCCATGGAGATGTTGAAAAAATGATGGGAATCAATGATGGAGAGTTTTTAGATTTTGAGAAGACGTATATGTAGTGGAGACCAAAAGGGATTTTTGTGGAGATTTGCTAGAAGTGGAGATTTTCTAGAGTGGATATATACATACGAGGGTTTCTAGATTGAGTACCAGTGTAGAGATGATGATTCAATAACCTACGTCTATAAAACCTTCACAAATATCTCTTCTTTGGCCTCCACTCATACCTCTTCTCAGAATCTAGAAACTTTGGATATTGTTTCTCATCCATGTATGAAATGTGCTAGTGATCATATAAAATTACTTCAGGCCTCTAGTATTAATGATCTACACAAGTGTAAAATGTTTTAGTGAGACTGGGATCAATTATATTAGATACTGTACAGTGTACATAAAGGCAAGGCGGTGATTATTCTTGATGATCGACAGGTATAAGTCTTCCAGGCCTTATCCAGTAGCCAAGACTAAAGATAATAGAGCTTAAGAGATCATCATATTTGGTCTCTTTCTTTGGTCTATATTATTGACAAAAAATTTTACCTTTCATTAGCTCATTGAATATGAGGATTTGAAAGAATTTAATAGAATATTTTCATGTATAACGTACATTATTTTCATTTGACACTGAATGAATTTATATACTTTGCGCACTTGTATACTATGAGGATGGCCATAAAGAAGCATCCCCTCCCATGGCTTGAGTAATGTAGGCCATGGGAGGAGATGCTTCTTTATCGCCATCCTCATAGTCTACAAGTGTGCAAAGTAGATAAATTCAGGCAATGTCAACTTAAATAATATATGTTATCATGAAAATATTCTATTAAATTCTTTCAAATCCCTAGATTTGATGAGCTAATGAAAGGTAAAAAAATTTTCAATAATATAGACCAAAGAAAGAGACAACCTATAATGGTCTCTTGAGCTTTGTTATCTTTAATGTGCATATCTATTGCATTTTCAACATGAATGAAAACTCTTTTGATGGTGGTGCTATACCTCCAATGGGGTTTCCCTTCAGATGTTTACTACTAACCGTCACTATGTCAATGGCTATAATGTTGGAGAGAACTACTTTTCAATAGATCATTGAAACAGGAATGCTAAACTACCAACAGGTTTACCTGTCAAACAATCACTGTGGCTCCATCACTCTTCCAATAGGTATAATGTTAGAGAGAACTCATTTTCAATAGATAAGTGTGATAGGAATGCTATACCATCGACAGGTTTACCTATCAGACATTCTCTGCAAATCTATCACTACTCCAATAGGTATAATGTTGGAGAGAACTCCTTTTCTATAGATAATTATGATGGGAATGCTATATCTCTGATGGGTTTTCCAGTTGGACAATCATTGCATAGGCATCGCTATTTCGATAGTACATTCTGACAGGATACACACATGGTTTTTCAGAGTTATGATAGGTCTACCGTAAGAAATTCCATAACAAAGTTGGTATTCATGTGCTAGATTCTGATGGAATATGATGTCAGAAGACCGACGGTGATCACTTCCATTGCAATTAGCAATGCAAAAATGTCGACGGACACATATGTCAAAATGTCAACAAATAGGCGTTGCAAATCTAAAAAATGGATGTCGTAATTTAGCCTCAAATGTACTAGTGACTTGAGATGAATATCTCAATATCTAATAATTTTTTACTCTTTATCTCTCCCCCTTTGACATCGATGGAAAAGGATAGGGATCACCACAAAATTTGTCTACCAAATCCTATATGACTTCTCCTATATACAACTATGCAACAATATACTCACAAAAGTTTGAAAACATCTGAGAAATTATTTCTCAGAGCACCAAAATTTTTATCCCAACATTTCTTCATGCTCTCCATGACCTCAATCCACTCACAATAACATAGGAAAGTTAATTAGTGGCTACAATATTTTTTACATCTAGACAAGTATAGGTTGCCTCAACTTAGTTTAAACCATTAAGTAGGATATATCAAGCTTCAAAGTAATCTAATTTATTACCTCACCGACCCTACCTTTCACCCTTTCCTTCTCATTTATAGATGTTTTGATCTTTTCATTCAATGACTTGACTTGAACAACATGATTTGAACCTAAATTCTTCAAAGGATCACATGCATTTGATATTTCAAATAAATTCTCTTCACTATCTTTATTATCTTATCAATATTTGTAACACATTTGGGATATTTAATGCACTCTCTATAAATCTTACCTCCTTTAGTCAGAGCATCCCTCAACCTTTGTATAGAAACTCCTAAAGATATCTTTTCATTAGCAATAATAGAGACCAACTTCTTGAATCTCCTCTCATCAAATTCACTCTACACATTTACTAAAGCTAATTTCACTAGGATGAAAGTATCCAACTAATTTGATCCTTGAATAATTTCCATTTCATGTATATCTAAGTTTTCTTAGTCAAGAAATTCCTTCACTTTATTTGCAGTGTCTCTTGCCTCCAATTTAGGCTCTTGCCTTCAATTTAGGCTCAAATTTTACTTCGGGAACTATCTCCTCTTCCTTGTTAGTTTTTTTTGTAATTGTATCTTTTTCTTCCTCATCTTCATCACCCTTCAAATCATCAACACTCATTTTCTCAGTCCCAACATATATCTTTTCTATCTTATCAAAAGTGGCCTTTATCTAATCACCGGTCTACATATTATCTTCCTTATTTACCATATCTTTATCCTTTTCATCAACCACATAATCATCACCAGATAGAATAATTGGAATGTCAAGAACCTTATCCTTTTGTCCTTCATTACCAACCATGGATTGAACTGAAAATGTGATAGGTACTCCTAAGATTATTACTTTAGGTTCTTCATTTTTTACCTAGAAATAAGTGTTCATTGAATCAAGAGATCCACTATCTATAAGAAGTGGTATCATCACGAGTTTCTTTCCCATCATTCTTCAGTGCAACATCATTAGTAATTTTCAACAAGATTTTTCTCATTGCATCCTTTATTTCCTTGACAACTTCTTCTATTTTACAAATCATAAGTTTGTTGATCGTTAGTTTTCTCATCAAATCCTTAGCCTCTTCAAGAATATCATTCATTTCATATTTTTCAATCACATGATAGAGATTCACCACATCCCTTTCTCTAATCTTGTTATTCTCATCTTGTGCTATTAATCTTCTAGCTTCTAGGATATTAAATAAATCATCAAGAATATCTCCTTTGATCTCTACAAGTTTCCTATTTTACTTGTTCAAATATACTATAACTCCATCCTTTAATTCTATCTTTCCTTTCTCATCATATCTATTGTAATCTTTTTACCCAAACCAACATGCCATGAACATTCATATTCTTGGTTACATCATTAACAGTGAAATGTGGCTTATCAATATCATTCTCTAGATTTTTGTCAAATGGCTCTTCTTCTAATTTTGGTCCACTAAATACTCTAACTACCTCGGATCCTTTGTTCTTAGTTGTTTGAATTCATCATCAGAGTTTTTATCTGCATCCTTGTCATCTTCATTTTCTCCTTTGTACACTCTTTTGGTCTTAGACTTAAATATCATTCTTGTAGAATCATATTTGTCGTGTAATGCCCCTCTAACCATGGCAAGTATTTTGAAGAGCTAGGAAATGCAATCTAAACTCTGGGGTTAATTAGCTAACGAATGTATAGGTTTTTTAAGTTGCTTGGTTCTAATTGTTATGCTTTGTGATCTAGTTTGAAAAAGGTATATATATATATATAGACACACACACACATAATTTTAGGGTTCCTTAACTAAGAGGATGATATACTATTTAAGATTGAGCTTGATAATATGTTTGTTGAATAAGATTACATAGTAAAAATAATTTATTGTAATTTTTGATGATTGCCTGTTTGCATGGTTGATGTAGGAGCATCTCGGGTCCTTAGCAATCCTATATCATCAAAAACAAGTTAGAAGTGATAGGTTTTCTTGGTAGATTCTTTTGGATTTCGGTGATGTTTTCCTTTGTTTACCAATGAGGCTCATTTATTGCTCAGTTCCTTCATTGACCAAGTTGGCTCGGTTCCTTTGTTTTTTGAGTTATTTCCTAGTGCTCAGTAGTCTTGCTCATTGAGTGGTTTATTTTGATTTCTTATTGAGGCCGACTTGTGCATTTAATTTTGGTTACAGAGTTAATGTTGGTATCGATCATTGGGAAGTGTTTGGACCTAGATATGGTCATTCCTTCTGCTAATGATGGATTTGAAGGCTGACTTGTTTCTGTAGCCTCTTGTATAAATGTAGTTGTTGTTCATAGTTTTAGGTAGCAGATCGTAGAAGATCAGAATTAGGAGTTAGAGGTATCAATTAAGTTAGAAGATAGTTTCTAAAAGAGAATCCTTGCATGTTGGAGGAATGTTGTAATTTAATTGAATGTATCTGGCCATAACTAGGAAGGCCTTATAGCTTGACATGTATGAGGTGATTTGATGAATAATAAAGATCAGTTATGCATTTTCCCTGTCTTTGTTGTGTATTTGCTTCTGTTTCTGATCTCTGCAAGGAGGGTTGTGATCAAGATGTACCTTTTGTCCCTTCATCCTTCCCTACCTTGCATCAGGTGGTATCGAAGCAAAGGTTGACATCTAGATCTGAACTTTCAATTTCAGGTTGAGGGTTCCTTCTTGTTAAAACCTAGTTGATATTTGTTGTGGGGTAGCAGATTGCAATCTGACCAACAATTGTAGAGGGTTTTAAAGATGATTCATGGGAGGTTAGATGCAGATATAGGTTTGGAAGATATGTTAAGGTAGATTTCTACTAGGTTAGAAGCTATTGAGATAGCCCAATGCTGAGGAGAACATCTTGAAAATGTTAGTGATGAATAAATTGAAGAGGAACAAGGTGATGCAGAACCTACACTAGTGATGGATCAGGGTGAGGAAATATTGTTGAAAGCATTAAAAAATATGAATTCTACACAACATTTCAATCCTCCTGAGTATAGTGGAAAGCTATATTCAGATGAATTGATGGATTGGATCACTGAGATGGAGAAGAATTTTGAGTATGAAAATGTCCCTGAGGAAAAAAAAAAAAGGTGAAGATTGCAAGTACAAAGTTGAAGAGTCATGCATCCTTGTGGTGGGAGCATCTATAATTGGATAGAAAAAGGAAAGGAAAAGTCAAAATCAAGGTATGGAATAAGATGGTGAATAAATTGAAAGGCAAGTTCTTACCACGTGATTATTAGATTAACCTAGTTAGGTGAATACAAAGTTTGAGATAGAAAGATAGCTCGATAAAAGATTATATGGAGGAATTATATAGATTAGATATCAGATCTGAACATGATGAAGATGAAGTGGAAAGAATTGCTAGGTACCTGAATGGATTAAGAGTTTCTATTCAAGAATAAATTAGTTTGGTTAAGCTGGAAAATATTGAAGAAGCCTAACAGTTTGCTTTGAAAGATGAGGAGAAATTGAACAAGAGACATGAGAAAAGACAAATAGGAAGAGGTGGTAGATTCCCTAGAGGAAGAGGTAGATCTTATGGTGAAAATAGTAGATCTGATCAGGACAAAACAAATCTGAATAAAATCAAGATCGAGTGGAAAGGTGAAAGTTCTACTAGAGGAAGAGGCAGTAACTACCGAGGTGGATTTTGAGGAACTTGTTTCAATTGTGGAGAAGAAGGACATAGGTCATTTGAGTGTACACATGTAGGTAAGAAGGTTAGTAGAAATATAAATGCTTTGGTGCAAGAAGGCTCACCAAATGAACCTAAGAAAGAAAAGAACTTGATGGTCAGGAGAGCACTTTGGAGTGAAAGTAATAAGGAAGATCCAGTAAGGAAAAGTTTGTTCAAGACTAGATGTAGAGTTTCTGATGAAGTGTGTAAGGTAATCATTGATAGTGGAAGGTCAAAGAATTTGGAATTAGAGGAAATGGTTGCAAAGTTATAGTTGGAAAGGCTGAAATATCTGAGACCATATCAAATTTCATCGATCAAGGATGAGCATAAACTATTGGTAAGTGAACAATGTTATATGAATTTGAAAATCAGAAAGTGCTATGATAAGGTATTATGTGATATCATGCCTATGGATTGTTGTCATATTTTGTTGGGTAGACCTTGGCAATATGATAGACATGCTATATATGATGGGAGATTGCATAAATATACTATTTGGGCTAATGGGAGAAAGAAAATCTTGTTGCCTTTGATTGAAGAACCTATGATTAGTGTTTGTACATCTATAAAAGTTTGTTTGATGGAAGGAAGAAAGTTTGTTAAGGATTTAAAGAATAATGATGTATGTTTTGCTATGATTCCTAACAAATTGAGTGAGAAAATAGTGGATAGAATCCCTTAAGAGATTGATAATATACTCACCAAGTATAGGGAGATAATTTTTGATAATGTACCTAATGGTTTTCCACCGAAGAAAAGGATTGATCATTGCATGGATCTAATCCATGGAGCTAGTTTATCGAATAAGGAACCACATTGGTTAACACCTAACAAGAATTAGGAATTGAACTGAAAAATTCAAGAATTATTGTAGAAAGGTTTGATCTAAGAAAGTTTGAGTCCTTATGTAGTACAAGTTGTATTGGAACCTAAGAAGAATGGAGAATGATAAATGTGCACGGGTTCCAGAGCAATAAACAAGATAACTGTGAAATATAGGTTTCCTATACCGAGAATGGATAGTTTGACTTGAGAAAGGTATTTTACCAAAATTGATTTGAAAATTGGATATCATCAGATTAGAATCAGAGAAGGTGATGAGTGGAAGACTTCTTTTAAGACAAGAGAAGGTTTTTATGAGTGGTTTGTTATGCCTTTTGGTTTAACTAATGCACTGAGTACTTTTATGAGATTGATGAATGAGGTTTTGAAGAAAATTTTGGGTAAATTTGTGATTGTATATCTTGATGACATTCTGATATTCAGTAAGACTAGAGAAGAAAATTTGTTGCATATTAAGAAAGTATTACAGAGATTGAAAGAAGAAGAGTTGTTGATTAATCTAAAATAAGTGGTCCTTCATGAAAGACGAGATTGTGTATTTTGGATTTGTGATTTCAGTTGATAGTTTGAAAATGGACCCTGAAAAGGTTGAAGCTATTTTGAATTGGCCTACACTTGAAAATTCTAGTGAGGTAAGATCATTTCATGGTTTAGAAAGTTTTTACCAAAAGTTCATTAGGAATTTTAGTTCAATTTGTAATGCTATGACTGAGACTATGAGAGGAGATAGAAGAGAATTTAAGTGGACACATGGAGATGATAAAATTTTTGAGACTTTGAACTAGAAGGTTGTTGAATTACCTATGCTAGCTTTACCTGATTTCAATAAGGTATTCCAAGTTGAATGTGATGGAAGTGGTAGTGCAATAGGAGCTCTGTTGAGTCAAGAAGGTAAACCTGTTGCTCTCTTTAGTGAAAAGTTGAATGATGCAAAAAGGAAATATTCTATGTATGATCAAGAATTCTATGCAATTGTTCAAGCCCTGAAGAAATGGAGACATTATTTGATACTGAGTGAATTTATGTTGTATAGTGATCATAAGGCTTTATAGTATTTGGGTAGTCAAAATATGTTGAACTAGAGACATATGAAATGGGTTGAATTTTGCAGAGCTATACATTTGTGATAAAGCATAAGGGTAGATTCACTAACTGAGTTGTTGATGCATTGAGTATAAGAAGATATTTGATGACCAAGAAGAAAATTGAAGTTCTTGGTTTTGATGACATGAAAGATTTGTATGAAACTGATCCTAATTTTTCTAAGCTGTGGAGGAAGTGCAGAGCACCTATTCAAGATCAAATGACTACTAAATGGGAAGACTATTTCATTCAAGAAGATATTTTGTTTAAAATTATTCAGTTGTGTATACCGATGGGATCAATGAGAACTAATTTGATAAAGGAGAAACATATTAGTGGTTTGGCTGGATATTTTGGCATTGACAAGACATTGAATTTGCTTAAGGAGAAATACTTTTGGCCACAGTTGTATAAGGATGTTCAAAAATTCGTGAAACATTGTAGAGTTTGTCAAGTTGCAAAGGGAGGTTTGTAATATAGCAGATCTTTTCTTTAAGGAAAATGTCAGATTGCATGGATTACCAAGAAGTATCATCCCTAACCGAGATAGTAAATTTGTTGGATACTTTTGGAAGACCCTTTGGAAACTAGTGAGTTCTAGTGAGTTCTGAAGGTGGATTTAACCTTCTTTGGGAAATGATCCTTGGGTAGTGAGCCATCTCTTTTGTTCTTGACTCCTAATAGGGTCTGTCCTCTAACAAGGACTATGTATTGTAATTTTTCAATGAGCTCCTAACAGGGCTATATCTTCTAACAAGGATTAGTATACTCTCATTACATCATTTGTGGGTTCTAATTCCCATCGGGGTTTTTACCTTTAACAAGGTTTCCCCAAAACCAAAATATTTTGTTTTTGTATTGGCATTCATTGTGTTCTTAGGATCTGATATTGTGAGCTTAAAGTTTAAAGTTTAATATTCTGTTATACAATTAATTCACCCCCCCCCCCTCTCAGTTGTATTACGGACTGTTATTCATAACAATTGGTATCAGAGCTTATAGTCCTCAAAGAGAGAGCTTAACAACTTGAGGTGATCTTGGAGATGGCATTCTATAAGAAGGATAGTCCTAAATTTGATCTTGAAAACTTAGACAATTGGAAAAACAAGATGCGAACACATTTGCTATGTTTGGGCATTGACTACTCGATGATTGTAAAGAAAAAGGAATCTCTGACAGCTGAGAATGATTTGGAGTCAACCACTGATGATGAAAAGAAGTTATTCTCATGAAACATGGTCACAAGAGAAGGATTGATCAGTGCACTATCTAAGGGTGATTTTACTAAAATTAAAGATCTGGATTCAGCACATGAAATTTGGAATAGATTAGAGGCACTTTATGAAGGAGACAAGTATACCAAATAAGCAAAGATGCAAAACTGGAAGACAAAGATGGAGAAGCTACAAATGAATGAAAATGAAAGCATTAGGGCCTATGTTCAAAGGGTGACAAAAGCTATAGTTGAAATTAGGAATTGTGGAGGCACTTATGATGAAGATGAAGTTATTGCAAAGATTCTCAGATCTCTAACTCCTACTTACAAGTTCAAGGCTATGTCTATTGAAAAAACTATACCTCTAACTCCAAACTTTAGTAGAGAAATATTGATTGCTAAGCTAACTACTTTTGAAGCTACAAAATTAGGAGAAGTTGTACCTAAAGTTGAATCTTCATTTAGGGCATATACACACAAGAAATTATCTACGCTTCCGAGCACAAGCAAAGAAGACCTAAAAGAAGAGCTTGGTGAGTATGCTGAGGAATGGGAAAAGATAATGGCAAAAGAAAGAAAGTTGGATGAACTTGTTGCACTAATTTCTAGAAGAGAAAAAAGAGGTAAGGGAAAGTTTGAAGGCAAGTTACCCTTGAAGTTTTTTTCATGCAATAAGGTAGGTCATTTTGCATCTAGATGTCCTACAAGAGTTTCTAAGTACAAACCTGATTATGAAAAGATTAGAAGAGACAAAGAATGTTATTATGCTAGTGAAGGACTCTCTGATGATGATGATTTAGATTATGAAGAGATTGGATTTATTGCTATTAAAGATGAACCAGTACATGAAGAAAAATCCTTAGTATCTCATGTTGACAAGAAAAATAAATGGATAATTGAAAGTGGATGTTCTCATCACATGACGGGTGATAAGAAAAAGTTTGTTAAATTAGTGAATTATGATGGAGGTGTTGTGAGGTTTGGAGACAATCTCCCTAAATCCATCATAGGAGTACGATCCATTACTCTAGATGGAAAGACTAATACAAACAATGTACTACTTGTTGAAGGACTAAAACATAATTTGTTAAGTGTCAGACAGTTAATGGATAAAGATTTTCAGTTAATTTTTGTTAATGGTAAATGTCCTATCAGAAGCAAGGAAGGAAAACTGATTGCTACCGGTTCAAAATCTAGAGGTAATGTATTTGAACTAAATACATCTGGAGCCTCTTGTTTTGTTGTGAAGGTAGATGATAGTTGGTTATGGCATAAGATATTTTGTCATGTTAATTTTGATAACATTGCAAAGGCAAGTATGCCTAATGCAGTAAGAGATCTACCGAATATTGTGAAACCATCTAACACTGTATGCAGAGAATGTGTTATGGGAAAGTAGACTAGAAGCAGTCATAAAAGAAAATCATATATATCAAAAGTGAAGCTAGATCTGGTACATACAAATCTATGTGGACCTAAAAGAAAAAAGTCATACTATGGTGAAAGTTATTTTATAGTCTTTGTTGATGACTTTTCTAGAATGATGCGGGTTACTTATTTAAGAGAAAAATCAAAAGCATTTGATAAATTCAAGTTATTCAAAGCAAACATAGAAAATGAATCAGGTTTAAAGATCAAGTGTTTAAGGTCAAATAGAGGTGGAGAATTTAATTTAGACTTATTCAATTCATATTGAGAAGAGAATGGGATAAAGAGACAAACATATGCTCCTAGGACTCCACAATAGAATGGGATAGCAAAGCGAAGAAACATGACTATATTTGATGTTGCTAGGACAATGTTGATTGAAGGAAATGTATCTCATGTACATTGGAGAGAGGTTGTTGGAACAAAAGTATATACATTGAACAAAATTCAAATCAAAGAAGATACAAATAAGACTTGCTATGAACTATGGTTTTATCATACTCCAACTATAAAATATTTTAGAATTTTTGGTAGTAAATGTTATATCAAGAGGGATGATGAGATAGGGAAGTTTGATGCTAGAAGTGATGAAGGAATATTCCTTGGTTACTCTATTAAAAGCAAGGCTTACAAATGTTTCAATCTGAGACTGAGGAAGATGATTGAAAGTAACAATGTGAGAATAGATGAGAAGTTTCAAAATACAAGAAAGAATGTATGACAGTAATCAGATTTCAGAGATAAAAGAAACTACTACTACTACAGAAGAAGAAGCACTTGTTTGAAGAAAGTGAAAAAGAGGCTTGTGATTCCAGTACAAGAAAGACTACTAAGACTCATAAAACTCCAAGGTATGTAAAAAATAACTACTCTGAAAATCAAATTATTGGCAATACCAGTCAGAGAGTGCTAACTAGATCAAAAGTTAGAGAAGAAATTTGTTTGATTTCTCAAGTTGAGCCAAAAACTACAGATGAAGCGTTTAAAGATAAATCTTGGATAAATGCTATGAAATAAGAATTGGATCAAATAAAGAAGAATAATACTTGGGAACTGGTTCCTAGACCTAAAAATAAAAATATAATAGGAATAAAATGGTATTTAGAAACAAAATGGATGAAGAAGGAGCTGTTGTAAGGAACAAAGCAAGACTAGTATGTAAGGGATACTCACAGCAAGAAGGCATAGACTTTGAAGAAACATTTTCTCCTGTTGCTCGAATAGAGGCAATAAGATTGTTCCTATCTTATGCAACACATAAAAACTTCAAAGTGTATCAGATGTATGTTAAATCTACATTTCTAAATGGAGATCTTGAAGAAGAAGTCTATATAGAACAACTAGATGGATTTCCTCTATGCGAAGATGAAGACATGGTGTGCAAATTGAAGAAAGCTCTGTATTAGTTGAAGCAAGCTCCTAGGGCTTGGTATGCAAGGTTAGAAAAGTATCCACTTGGGCTTGGATTTAGAAAAGGTAATGTGGACATTAATTTGTATTTAAGAACTACTAAAGATGGAATCCCGATAGTAGAAGTATTTGTGGATGACATTATTTTTGGAGGTAATGATGATCTATGTAAGAAATTTGCTAAAGAAATCAAAAGTGAATTTGAGATTTCCATGATATGTGAAATGAAATTCTTTCTTCAATTGCAAATAACTCAGAATGAGAATGGTATTTTCATTTCTCAGACCAAGTATTTCAAAGAATTGCTTAATAAATTTGGAATGGAAGATTGTAAACCAGTAGGAACACCTATGGTGACTGGCATCAAGATAACGATTGATGATGAATCAAAGTGTGTTTTTCATAATTTGTATATGTTGATACCAGATGTTGCTAATGTTGTTGGAATTGTGGCTAGATATCAAGCATAACCCAAAGAAACACATCTAGTTGATGTGAAAAGGATACTGAGGTATCTAAGAGGAACCATAGATTATGGCTTATGGTATGATAGAAATGATAGCTTTGAACTTCATGCATATACTGATGCTGATTGGGTGGGAAATATTGATGACAAAAAAAGTATTAGTGGTGGTGCATTTTTCCTTGGGAAAAAGTTGGTTTCTTGGCTAAGTAAGAAACAAGATTTTATAGCACAATATATTATTGTATCAGAGTATGTTGTTGCTACTATAAACTACACTCAGATTATTTGGATGAAATATATGCTGAAAGACATTAGAATAACTTTTGATGAGCATGTGGTTATCCATTGTGATAACACCAGTATAGTAAATATGTCAAAGAATCCGGTGATGCATTCCAAAACTAAACATATTTCTATCAAGTATCACTTCTTGAGAGACAAGGTGGTAGAAAAATAAATCAAATTAGAATATATTAGTACAAAAGAGCAGATTGAAGACATCTTCATAAAACCACTATCGAAATACACCTTTGAATATCTCAGAGGTATGCTGGGCATTCAGGCCCTCCTATTTAGAACTAAATGATCCAGAGATGCATCAGTCCAAAGGTATTCAAAGCCTTATCACTATCTGGATTGGATGTGGGGATCTACTCCCAAGGGGGAGTGATCATGGAAGAAAGTTTATTTTTGAATGTAGCCAAAGCCTCATGGCACGCTTTTCCATTGTTGTCAAAGGGGGAGTGTTGCTATGAGAAAATCCTTACTGTATGAAAAGATTGTTTGGTTGGAGGACTTTGGATTGATATAACTTTGGGATAAGATTTTCCCATATGTTGACATCAATGCCAAAGGGGGAGATTGTTGGATATTGCTAATTCATGGGAGGTGATTAAGATATTTAATATGTTTAATCACTACATTACTGAATGGGCACTCATACTGTTGTCATTTTTGTTTTGTCATTGATGTTAACATATGTTTCTATGAAGAAAATAGACTGGTAATCAAAGTGTACAGATACTGTACAGATGTTTTGTTAGAAAGTAAAGTCCACCAAGATAACTGAGAGGGGGGCGGTGAATCAGTTATCAAATAATTATAACTTTTATCAACTTCAACACCATTAAACCATGTAAGCAATATAATTACCAACCATAGAAAGATATTCATACACAATAACACAATGACACAAGATATGTTGACTAGGGAACCTCTTGATCAAAGAGTAAACCCCGGTGGGAATGATGCCCACAAAAGATACACTAATATGAATATTCCTTGTGAAAGGATGGACTCTGTTAGGAGTCTTATGAAATACATTCAATACATATGAATCCTTGTTAAAAGATTCTAACCCTGTTAAGAGTTATGGAAGACAGAAGGACCCACTGCCCAAACAATTGCAGGGTAAGATCACTGAACACACTGTCAAAATAATCTTTTTATTAATCAATAGAATAATATGTTACCTCTTCTTTGACTATGCCAAATCACACTCACTGTTACACCAGATCTCAACTTTAGATCTCTCTACTTTGCATGTCTTCCTTTACAATTTGCTTTCACATTTATCTCTTTTCTTCACTTCATATCTATCCTCTACTATACAACAAGGAAAAAGATTCCTTCCTTTATACCACACTCAAATAATTACAAATGAGTTGGCATACAATTACAAAATAAAAGTTTCTACACGCTACATCAAAATTGCACAAAACTGTCAACTTCCAACTACAATAATTCTCCACTTGTGCAACCTCAAAGTTTTTGTTGTCATCCATGTCACTATCAATGTGTCCTCAACTTCCCTTAAGTGCACAAAACCAGATTCCATCCCAATTAGGAGATATCATCCGATTTCCACAAACCGCTACTCAGGAACACTGCCTAAATACTTCTTCCACCAAAATGCTCATAACTTCCATGAATAAATGAATTACTATCTGCGCTCTTAACCATAAACATATAACATATCAAAGAGTATATCCTCAACATTACATAGCTCCAACTACAATATCCCATGTGCACTAATTCAAACTATGTCTACTTCTCTGCAAGTCTCTGCTAAATCACTGTGTTGACATCGATGACAATCATAGTCATGAATGTAACAAAAAATGCTATAGAATCACTGCCAAACATTCATCATTCATTCCTAACAATCTCCCCCATGGAATTGATGGAAACATAGATGAAAAAACATCCAATGTTCCAAAAAATCCAATACTGTAAAACACTACTACTTCAAGTCCTCTTCATCAATCAAATCTTGCTTCATTTTCCTGTTCAGATAGTAAAAATAGAATTTTTTTATGTACACTTCTCCCCCATTGACATCAATGATAGAAATCTCATCATCATGTCAAAAACAACTCCAATGTCAAAAGACACTATTCAAAAAAATACATTCACTAGAGTCCTCATGACTTAGCTCAGATACACATACTCCCCCATAGAGGAAGTACCAACATCTAGTCCAGAAGAAAGATAAGGCCCATATACCACTGGACAGATGCAACCAACTGCATCACTTCTCAAAAGTAGGCTAGGGCATAACCCCAAGCATACCTCTCAGATACTCAAATGTATCTGTAGGAAAAGGCTTTGTAAATATATCTGCTATCTTCTCCTTTGTACTTATATACTCAAGTCTGACTTCCTTCTTAGCAACTTTCTCTCTTACAACATGATACTTAATCTCTATATGTTTTGTATTAGAATGTAATACAAGGTTCTTAGACATACTAACTGTGTTGGTGTTGTCACAATGTATGACAATAGGTTCAACAAATTTTACTCCAATATCCTTTATCATTTGCTTCATCCAAATTATCTGGTTACAATTGTTTGCTGCTACTACATATTTTGCTTCTACTGTGCTCTATGAGATACAATTCTACTTCTTGTTTAACCAAGAAACCAGTCTTCCTCCAAGGAAAAATCCTCCACCACTGGTGCTTTTCTTATCATCAACATTGCCTCCCCAATCAACATCTGTATATGCACATAGGGTAAAATCATTAGATTTTTCATACCACAATCCATAGTCCATTGTGCCTCTTAAATATCTCAATATCCTCTTTACTGCTGCATAATGTGATTCTCTAGGTTTAGCTTGAAATCTTGCTACAATTCCAACTGAATGTGCTATATCAGGTCTTGTATGTGTCAAATACTACAATCCCTCAATCATAGATCTGTATTTCTTCTATTCAACTATCAGTGTTTCATCTGTGCTAGATAATGTATGTCCAGTTACCATAATTGTTCCAACTAGTTTACAATTCTCCATTCAAAATATTTTCAACAAGTCATTCAGGTACTTTGTCTGACTTACAAAGATACCATCATTTTTATGTGTTATCTACAATCCTAAAAAGTATTTCATTTCACCAATCATACTCATTTCAAATTTAGTCTTCGTTTCATCAGCAAATTTGTCACTAGCTTCATCTTCTCCTCCAAAAATAATGTCATCAACAAAAATAACTATAACCAACAAACCATTTTAAATTTCTTTTGTGTACAGATTGCTATCAATTGTTCCTTTTGTAAATCCCAACTTTAACAAATACTTGTCCAATCTTGCATACCAAGTTCTAGGAGCTTGTTTTTGTCCATATAAGGCTTTCTTCAGTTTACATACCATGTCTCCTTGAGTCAAAGGAAAACCTTCAGGCTGCTCAATGTAGACTTCTTCCAATTCTCCATTCAGAAATGCTGACTTCACATCTATCTGATATACTTTGAATTTCTTGTAAGCTGCATAAGCCAAAAACATTCTTACTGCTTCAATTCTTGCAACATGTGCAAAGGTTTCTTCATAGTCAATTCCTTCTTGCTATGAGTATCCCTTACATACAAATCTTTCTTTGTTTCTTAGTACTCCTTGTTCATTCATCTTGTTTTTGAATACCCATTTAGTTCCAATAACATTCTTGTCTTTAGGTCTAGGGACCAATTCCCATGTCTTGTTCTTTTCAATCTAATATAGTTCTTCTTTCATAGCATTAGTCCAACTTTCATCTTCACAAGATTCACTAGTAGTTTTAGGTTCAATTTGAGAAATCAAACATAACTATTCTTGTACCTTATTCTGAGTTAGAACTCCTCTTTTGATGCTTCCAATAATTTGTCCAATAGGATGATTTCTTGATAAACTCTTGCTAGGTGTCACTGTCTCAAATCTCACTTCAGGTGTAGGTTCTTTAATGACTTCACTATGGCTTTCATTCAACAAATCACTATCAGTCTCATAAAATAATTCAATAGATCCAGTGTTAGGTTTAGGATGAGCTTCTTCATCTAATTCATAATCAAGCATTCTTTCCTAAATTTTGAACTTTTCATCAACTTTAACATTTGCACTTTCAACACTAGTCTTAGTTCTTTTATTGTAACATCTATAGGCTTTTCTTTTCAAAGAATATCCAAGAAATATACCTTCATCACTTCTAGGATCAAACTTTCCAATATCATCATCTCTATTTATATAACATTTGCTTCCAAAAATTCTAAAATACTTAACTGAGGGTGCATGTCCAAACCATAATTCATAGGGTGTCTTGTCTGTGTCTTCTCTGATTTGTACTCTATTCATTGTATACACTACTATGTTCACTACTTCTCTATAGAATATCTTCACCAAATCATTTTCAAATAATATAGCTCTTGCTTCTTCAGTCACTGATATGTTCCTTCTTTCTGCAATACCATTTTGTTCAGGTGTTCTAGGGGCTGAAAACTGTCTCTTTATGCCATTTTCTTCACAAAAGGTGTTAAACTCTCTAGAATTAAATTCTCCACCTCTATCAGATCTAAAACATTTAATCTTCATTCCAGATTCATTCTCAACTTTATTCTTAACAATCTTAAACTTATCAAATGCTTCAGACTTTTCTTTAAGAAATGCAATCCACATCATTCTTGTAAAATCATCAACAAGAATCATAAAATACCTTTCTCCATAGAATCCTCTAGTCTTGGTAGGACCGCTCAAGTCTGTATGAACAATCTCCATCTTTTTTGCAGATGTAAACTTCTTACTGGGAAAAGAACTTCTCTTCTATTTAGCCATCACACATTCTTTGCAAATCATGTTAGTAGGCTTCATAATTTTAGGCAAATCTCTTACTGCAAGTGTAGTACTTACTTTCACAATGTTGTCAAAGTTTATATGACAAAACCTTCTATGCCATAACCAACTATCATCAATTTTAGTAATCAAACATGTCATCTCAGTAGGATTCAACTGAAATACATTACCTCTAGTTCTAGATCCAGTTCCAATCAGATTTCCATCTTTATCCTTTATCACACAAGTTTTCTCAGTAAACCAAACTTGATATCCCTTATCAACTAACTGTCCAACACTCAAAATATTATGCTTCAATCCATCCACAAAATAAACATCATTAGTATTAGTCTTTCCATCAAGAGTAATAGATCTTATAACTTTAATCAAGCAAGGTGCATTGTTTCCAACTCTAACAACTCCTCCATTATATTCGTTAAACTTTATGAACTTTTTCATGTCTCCAGTCATGTGATGTGAACAACCACTATCTATAATCTAATCAGCTTTCTTTTCAACTTGAGAAACTAATGCTTTTTATTCCTTAACATCAATTTCAAGATTCTCTTCTTTAATTGCTACAAATCCTATGTCATCATTATTCTCAGTATCACTTTCACTTAGATTTCTCTCTATACTAGCTTCAAGATCTTCATCATTAGCATAATAACATTCCTTAGATCTTCTAGGTTTGAAATTGTTTCTGTACTTTTTAACTCTCTTAGGACATTTAGATGCAAAATGACCATATTCTTGACAAGTCCAACATTTAAAAATTTTCTTACCATCTAGTTCTCTCTTCACAAACAAGGCAATACCTTCTTCAATCTTCTTGTCTTCTTCATTTCTAGATCTGCTACTACCAGCATAATCTCCACTCACATTGATGCTTCTTAACAAAGTAGGATGAACACTAAGAGCACTGAATGCTGTCTCCATTCTAGGTAAGTCTCCTGATAGGCTTAGGTTCATCTTTGCTGCTTCCAATCTTCAAAGAAGAGTCTCTCTTGTAAAGTTTGTAGTACAAGGTATAACTTGTTCAATCATCTGTGTTGTCTGCTTAAATACAAGATTCAATGTCCTCAAAATTTTCCATATCACTTCATTCTCTATCTTTGTTCCTCCACAAGATTTTATGCCTGTAACAATTTCTGACATTCTACCAATATAGCTTCTAACAGATTCATCTTCCAACACTCTTATATCTTCAAATGCACATATCCAATTATGTAATCTAACTCTTTTTGCATGTTCATCACCTTCAAAAGTAGAGTGTAAATAATTCCAAATTTCATGAGATTTTTTCAAACATTTTACCTGACTGTACTCATTCTACAAAAGGGCTATCAAAAGTACTTCTCTTGCAAGTATGTTACACATGAATAGATCTCTCTCATCAGTAGTACATGTTTCAAGATTGTCCTCTTCAATGATAGTCTTATAATTCTTTGTAATCAACCAATAACCTAGTCCTAAACATAGTAGGTGTGTCTTCATCTTTTCTTTCTAGGAGTCAAAATTTACTCCATCAAACTTAGGGCTTTCTTTTCTGAAATTTGCCATGGATCTCCTTAAGTTGTTAAACTTCTTTTTCAAGGACCTGCTGCTCTGATACCAATTGTTAGAAATTAAAGTCCACCAAGATAACTGAGAGGGGGGGGGGGGTGAATCTGTTATCAGATAATTATAATTTTTATCAACTTCAACACCATTAAACCATGTAAGCAATATAATTACCAACCATAGAAAGATATTCATACACAATAACACAATGACACAAGATATGTTGACTAGGGAACCTCTTGATCAAAGAGTAAACCCCGGTGGGAATGATGCCCACAAAACATGCACTAATATGAATATTCCTTGTGAAAGGATGGACTCTATTAGGAGTCTTATGAAATACATTCAGTACATATGAATCCCTATTAAGAGATTTTGAATCCCTGTTAAAAGATTCTAACCCTGTTAAGAGTTATGGAAGACAGAAGGACCCACTGCCCAAATAGCTTTAGGGTAAGATCACTTAAAAAACTATCCAAATAATCTTTGTATTACTCAATGGAATAATATGTTACCTCTTCTCTGATTGTGCCAAACCGCACTCACTATTACACCAGATCTCAACTTCAGATCTCTCTACTTCGCATGTCTTCCTTTACAATTCTCTTTCACATTTATCTCTTTTCTTCACTTCATATCTATCCTCTGCTATTAAAAAAAGGAAAAACATTCCCTCCTTTATACCACACTCAAATAATTACAAATGATTTGGCATACAATTACAAAATAAAAGTTTCTACACGCTACATCAAAATTACACAAAACTGTTAGCTCCCAACTACAATAATTCTCCACTCATGTGACCTCTAATTTTGCACTGTCATCCATGCCACTATCAATGTGTCTTCAACTTCCCTTTAACTGTGCAAAACCAGATTCCATCTCGATTAGGAGATATCATCCAATTTCCACAAACTGCTACTCAGGAACACTGCCTGAATATTGCTTCCACCAAAATGCTCATAACTTCCATGAATAAATGAATTAATGTCTATGCTCTTAACCATAGACATATAACATATCAAAGAGTATATTCTCAACATCACATAGCTCCAACTATAATATCCCATGTGTGCTAATTCAAACTTTGTCTACTTCTCTACAAGTCTCCGGTAAATCATTGTGTTGACATCAATGACAATCATAGTCATGAATGCAACAACAACTGCTACAAAATGACTGCCAAACATTGAGCATTCATTCCTAACATGTTTTAGATGTTGCAAAGTTAGATGAGAGTTCAGGTGGATGTTGTGATCTTATATCTGAGATCACATCATTAGATGTTTCATATTGAGAGAGTTACAACTATATTGAGAGAGTTACAACTATGTTACAGAATGATTGGTGACATCATCTATGACATGTGTTCAGACTATGGTTTATTATGAAGCTAACTCAGGGAATGAAGTGTGTGTTTTCTTTTCCAAGAATAAATTAAGGATGTCGGTCCTTAATTGTTGTAATGTAATCATTGTAGACTTGTTCTAGATACCATGTGTATCTTAGCAAGGTTTTATATATATTTTTATAATTAGGAAAGCCTCGTGGGCTGACCTGATCATGGTAAATTATAATAAGGTATAAATAAAAGGTCTTTTCTTTGGAAAAGACATGGATGGAATATAGATGATATAAATAAGTTGGAAAATCTATGAGCTTGTGTCTGTTGTATGTAGATCAGAGGTTTACTGGTGGACTTCATTGGAACTGATCATGCAAAGATAGTTGTTGGCAAACAATTCAAAATATTGTGTATTTCTTTATATACACCTATTGCAAACTAGTGAGTTCTAAAGGTGGATTTAACCTTCTTTGGGCAGTGAGCCCTCTATTTTGTTCTTGACTCCTAATAGGTTTTGTCCTCTAACAAGGACTATGTAGTGTAATGTTTCAATAAGCTCCTAATAGGGCTATATCTTCTAACAAGGATTACTATACTCTCAGTACATCATTTGTGGGTGCTAATTCCCACCAGGGTTTTTACCTTTAATAGGGTTTCCCCAAAACCAAAATATTGTGTTATTGTATTGGCATTCATTGTGTTCTTAAGATCTAATATTGTGGAGCTTAAAGTTTAAAGTTTAATATTATGTTATGCAACTGATTCACCCCCCCCCCCCCTCTTAGTTGTATTGTGGACTCTTATTCCTAACACACTTAAAGAAAGGAAGATTTCCTATTGGAACATATGGGAAACTGAAAATGAAGAAATTTGGTCCTGGCAGGATATTGAGGAGATTTGAAAGTGGAAATGCTTATGAGATTGAGTTTCTTGATGACATGGATATATCACCTATATTCAACATTGAAGATTTGTATGAGTACCATGAATTAGATGAAGACATGATAGTACCAAATGATTATCCTAAGAAATAGATAGAAGAAGTTGAGAAGACTTTGGAGCAAAGAGTTGGTAGAAGCACAAGAGGAAAGAAGTGCATGGAGTATCTAGTAAAGTGGAAGAACAGACCGATTGAAGATAGCTCATGGATTTCATAATTAGAGTTGGATTTAGCTCGGGTTGTACCTACTGCATATTCAGAGAATCATTTCAAAAAAACCCCAGATGTCTGATGTAGGAGCATCTCGGGTCCTTAACAATCATGTATCACCAAAAACAAGTTAGAAGTGTTAGGTTTTCTCAGTAGCTTCTTTTGCCTTTCAGTGATATTTTCCTTTGTTTACCAACAGGGCTCAGTTATTGCTCGGTTCCTTCATTTTGATTTCTGAGTTATTTTCTGGTGCTCGGTAGTCTTTCTTAGTGAGTGGTTTATTTTGATTTCCTGTTGAGGTCAACTAGTGCATTTGATTTTGGTCATGGAATTAATGTTGGTATCAATCATTGGAAAGCATGTGGACCTAGATCTGGTCATTCCTTTCACTAATGATGGATTTGAAGGCCAAATTTTTTTGGTATCCTCTTGTATAAATGTAGTTGTTGTTCATAGTTTTAGGTAGCAGATTGTAGCAGATTAGAAGTAGGAGTTAGAGGTATTAGTTTAGGAGTTATAAGATAGTTTCTAAAAGAGAATCCTTGCATGTTGGAGGAATTTTGTAATTGAATTGAATGTATCTAGCCATAACTAGGAAGACCTTATAGCCTAGCATGTATGAGGTGATTTGATGAATAATAAAGATTAGTTCTGCATTTTCCCTCTCTTTGTTGTGTATTTGCTTCTGTGTGTGATCTCTGTAAGGAGGGTTGTGATCAAGGTGTTCCTTTTGGCCCTTCATCCTGCCCTTCCTTGCATCAATGATGATTTGTCTTCTTGTAATACCTATCCTGATGTTACTATTTATTATGTTTTGACTATCATGAATATCAGCTAGATATATGTTCAAATAGTACCTTTCTATTGTTTAAAGGATAACATTTTTATCATTTAATGTACATGTTTACTTTCTTGTCATAAAGATCAATTTCTTTGATTACTACATTTATTTGATTATGATTATGATTTGGGCTAACCCTGCTAACCCATCATGTTTTTGTGTAGACTCTTCTTTCATGTATTTTAAAGATGAGGGGAGGCAGTCGTAGTCACTCCTATGGGAGATCTACACAATGTCACACTCCTCCCTCCTTGTCTGCTACCTTTTGTACATATATAGGTTACTGTATATGTTGTTGTTCAATAATTCTAGGATGTATAGGTACCATACATTGACTCCACCTAGCTACATAGGTCTGAGCATGCCTTAAAATCCTCAAAAAGTTGTTGATTCAGAGATGGTCCCAACATTCACACAAGAAAATCCTAATGTCCTTAGACTTGTTCTTTGATGTTTATTTTGATCCCAGTGGGTGGATTGGTTATCGTTTTTACTTGATTGGTCTTTCAATTTGATTTTATGGTTTGGTTTATATTGTTTATTTTTATTTTGTGATTTTTCTTCTTGAGGATGTTATTTTATATATATATATATATATATATATATATATATATATATATATATATATATATATATGCTTGCTTACAAATTTAAGATATATTTACCTTTTGACACTTTTCCTTATGTTCTGTTTCATTATTTTAATATCATACATTATTATATATGCATATATATACTACTATATATATATATATATATATATATATATATATATATATATATATATATATAATATATATATATATATATATATATATATATATATATATATATATATATATATATATATATATATATATATATATATATATATATATATATAAATATATATATATATATATATATATCACCTATTTGTATTGATATATACATAAGTATGCATATATGAGTGCACACATATATATAAATACCTATATATATGGATATATCTGTATATAAATGTGTTGTATCCGTTGTGTGTTAATCTAATAAATGAAGTTAAAATATGTTTTGAAAGAAGTGTGCAAATAAAGGTAAATCAAATATAATAAAATATAAGAATATAATAAATAAAAATAAAACCTAATATCTAATCCCTATATTTACTCCTTCTTCTCTCCTAAAATTCTCTCTAAGTCATGCCGGGGAAGGGATTGGAACTTGAGACCTCCTGTTTATGAGGGCCCCAAGTTACCAATGATGTAAGTGTTTTCCTTGAGAACCTTATCTCATTACTCTATGTTTGAATAATTACTACTTGCATATGTATTAAAAAACTAAATAAAAAAATGTATATATCTTATGATATGGTTGATATTTGGCATAATGATTGTTATTATTATTGGTTAGCAAGTTCTTCGAATGGGGTCTAGGTAAGTTGGTTTTTCACCCAAAAAGGTGATTTGTATTTAGACTAATTAAATATTAATTATTTAATAAATATTATTTATGAACCTTAGGGACACGGTTGCTTCATGAGAACCTCCATAACCTCTGCAATGAACTAGAGATTTATAAATAGGGGTGTTGGAAAAACATTTAGGGAGAGGAAATTTTTGGAGGAAAACTATGGAAGAGGATATAGTAGGGTAAATACTTAGAATTTGGGATTGAAGGGATTAAACTTGGAGGGATTCAAGTGTAATGCCCACATATAGATCATAATCCAAATTCAAGCTTGCAAACATATAGAATACATTCATTATTTCAATTCAATTCAATCTACATAATTTGATTGCATAACTTCATAGTACTCCTAATCTCAAAGATTCTCAATTTTCCTTAGCATGATATTTAAAATAAATCGATGGTTCAACATCGGTAAGGTGGTAACCATAACAATCAGGTCCTATAAAATTCTTATCATCAAGTATGATTAAATTTCCTAATCTAGGAAAACAAAATGCAGAATAATCCTATTAGTCTAGGATCTAACAAATCCTTGTTCAGGGTTCTAAGAATATCACCAAAATGCCAGTATGGTATAACCATATAATACATCATCAAAACATTACTCATCCTCCTCGTAGGAGTTACTAGAATCATCACATTAACTTATTAATTTAATCCAAGATAAACCTTAAGACTTAACACATACTAATTTGGCATTTACATCTCGACTTCTCGAATCAAATCCTTATGACAAAAGTACTCAATGGAACCCTAATAGTCTAGCTAGATCTATGATCCGCAGGGTAACATACTGCATCCAAGATTCACTTTCACAATTAATAACTCAAATATATCACCTCTGTCATTGCGACACTTAGTTGATAGGTACTGATATGAAGGTACAATATATAGGTCTATTTCGAGGTACAATTCTATTAGGGATTTACCAATCATCCAGATACTTCAACACCCCTTAATCCTCCGACATCAAACTGTCAAGGAAAAGGTGGAAATGGGGTGGGCCTTACATCATCCCCCCCAAGGAATAGGCTTACTCCTGGAAGCTGACACGTCTATCAATAGGTAGCAAGCTTACGAAAGAAACTATGTATTTTGGCCCGAACTTTTGGGCATTACATCAAGCTAGTAGTGGATCTTTGAAGGATGGAGTGCAACCAAAGGATACATGAAGGATTTAAGGGAGAGGAATTAGGAAGAACGTAGTAGGTTGGGAGGTGATCAAAAGTTGAATGGAAAATTGGTAATTTTTGTAGATTTCTAGTTAGAAAAGGCTCTCTAAGTGTTAAAGCATAACTGGAGGATCTAGCAGGCTTGTAAGAGGAAATTATAGTCAAAATCAATCATATTGTATAGGAATGTCTTCGCAAGATCTTAGGTAGGGTCTGGAACCCATGAAACTTCCTATAAGTATAAATATATATGTATATACTAGCAATATTAAATCTCTCTCTGTGTGTGTTTATACTTGAAATAGAATGTAATTAAGGAATGTAATAGTATTAGGGTGATAATGCAAATGATAATTGGAAATGGACAAAGTATTCAATTTTCATACTATGCATTTATTTTCTGAAAAAGGAATTGTGTCTTCTGAAAACGAGTTGTTGGATTATGAATTGATTTCATTTTTAATGGGGTTTTGGAACCTTTATGTTTTCAAGAGGATAAAGGGAAAATATATTGGCTCTGTGAATTTTTATTGTGTTGATCTTCTATGAAATTTACTGGTTTATTTTTCTGTACCCATACTCTAGAGAACTTTCCTCTTATGCTTTGATAATTGTGTAGTGATATTGGTGCTTTTATATTTATACTTTGAAATTCATATTTAATATTTACAACTTATTTAGGCTTTGAGTTCTTTGTTTCATTAGGAAGGTATATCCCACATCCTTAGACAACCCTAGATTTCCTGTGTGGAATTTGGTTCTATCTCCTAGCACGAGGGAATGGACCTTTGTGGATCCACATGGTTGGGTGGCAATATATCGAGGTATTGTTCGTGGTCTCATGGATGACATGTATTCAATCCTTGCTTGAGGTCTTTTAAGATCATTTCATTATATCTTTCATTTTAAAATTTTGTATTAAAATAGTGATTATTCTATGTGGCTTCCAAAATAATGATATCTTATGTATTGATTTTGTGAGCTCTTGAAGGAGACTCGAGACTTTATGTAATTTGTAAATATATGAAAAAGGGTATCTCTAGGTGGAAAGAAAGGGTTAAAAATGTTATCTCTAAAGATGTAGTTTTCTAAGGAAAATGTCTTGCAAGTCCTATTTGATGTTCAATGTGAAATAATGTATATTATAATTCCATGTATGATGTGATTTATATGCTTGAGTACTGTAGCAATTTCATGATGCAATCTTAAGTAAGTGTGAAATTCAATAAAGGAAATAATGGTTCCTTATTACGAATGTTAATCTATAAAGAAATAAGTTAAATATTCACACATGTGATTTTAGGAAAAGTGGATAATCAAATATTTGGTCATAAGATGTGATTTAAAAGTTTAAACCTTGTTGTAAACTATTCACTTATATGTGATGCATAGACATATACTCATGTTAAAGATGATAGAAAATAATAGTCATAATAGGATAAGATGAATGGATAAAAGTAAACTATGTAACTTGTTTACTTAAGGCATAAGTAACTTATGTAACTCTAAATTGATGGATTCATGTATGTTTTGAATCAAGTAGAAAAGCATTGGATAAAATGTGAAAATAATGTTGGTAACAATGTTAGGGAACCTGAAGGCATGTTTGATTTTAACCTAATTTTATAATGTGATATACATATTTAAGTAAGTAAAGTTTTAAAAAAGATAATTATTCAGGATATTAGCCTTAGCCTTCTGGGTTCCCTAGTGGGGTGTTAACATTTCACTTATATGTGATGCATATACTCATGTTAAAGATAATAGCAAATAACGGTCATAATAGGATAAGATGAATGGATAAAAGTGAACCATGTAAGTTGTTTACTTAAGGCATAAGTATCTTATGTAACTCTAAATTGATGCTTCATGTATTGATCTAATAAAGTATCAAATCATTGGATAAAATGTGAAAATAACATTGGTAACAACGTTAGGGAACATGGAGGCATGTCCAATTTTAACCGAATTTTATAATGTGATATACCTATTTAAGTAAGTAAGTTTGAAAAAAGAAATTTAGTCAGGATATTAGCCTTGGCCTTCTACGTTGTGGCGAGGTGTTGCATTTGGTATCAGAGCCCTAGGTTTCCACACTAGAAGCTCTGGGACTCATAGATGGCCCATGTATAATCCATACTTTTCTATGTTGACCCTTTGATGTTTCCTAAATGATTAGTAAAACTTGAATCCTAGGAAAGAAAGCTATAATATTTTGATCTCATGTTTTCTTGGAAAGTGCATGTATTCTTAAAAATGGACTTATCTTGTGTCAAATACTTATGTTTTTTTTTTTTTTGAATCAAAATGACTCTATTTGAGATCTTCCTGGTAATTGTGCTTCATTTTCTATTATTAAAGAAACTCAAAGGCTGCTAAACCCTATCTTCTGTTCCTTTCATGTTTCCTGAATAGGGTTAAGTTAAACTTGAAATGTGGGACACTCTACTTTCTTAAGTTAATTCCATGATTTGTGTTTCTTTGATTGTTAATGATAATGTGATCTTGCAAGGATAAGTGTTTGTACCTCTAACATGAAGCAAGTTATGATTTTGGTAATGGAAACTTTATAAGGTTGAAGAGATAATGACATTAATCATGCTTCATATTTGTATGCATTCTTATTCTTGGAAAAACTCTAGGATTAGGATACCTTATATTATGATTCATGATTTGGAAAACATAGTGTAGAGGGAAGTCTAAGAAACTTGTTTGTGGTAATGACTTAACATGTTTTAGCATTGGAAAGGACATTGAGAAATTGTATCTAACTAAAAGAAAATGTTATCTTTATTGTCTTTTGAAGTGGTTACTTGATAATAAGAATAACTAAAAAAATAAATAGCTTAAGGATATTCTCTCTCTCCCCTCTTAAACTCTATAAAATACTAAATTGTTTATTAAGTTGGTATATTTTGAGTAAGCTCATAAAGGGTTAGCCTTCTTCTAAAAAGGATCTCTTCTTGCATCTTGTTAAATAAAAGAAATGTTTTATACATGAGAAAGTTCAAATATGGGTAACTCATAAGGATGTGTGTGTGCAAGATTATTTAGAGTACAAAGGAATTTGATAAAATACATCTTTTTAATTAAAAACATGGAATAGATCAAATAAATATCATGGAAAAAGAATTGATGCTTAATGGAGAATGCAACTATGGCTTGAGTTGCATAGAAATAACTATGTCTTGCAAATGGTTAACTGTAATAGTGTGTAAGAGAATAAACCTTACTAATAGTGAAGAAAATGTATGCAATTTGACTAAACAATATTAGGAACATGTATTAAAAGATGAATTATAATGTTATAGTGTGCCACAAAGAGATTATATGGTAAGTTAAGGTGTTTCAACTTGATCTACTTGAGACAAATAGATGAAATAATTACATTCAAATTTACATGAAAATATTAGATGGAATAAGTAGGACACTTTTTTCCTAACAAATTTATTTTGGTAAACAACAAGTTTGAATGAGCGCTTCTTATTTTAGTTTTAAACCTTGAGTAAAATAAGACGTGTTGGGACCAAAACTTGGGATGGTATCTTGATATTATAAGTAATAGTATAATCATTCTCACTTAGTAGGAATATTGTATGAACAACTCTTACAAAATATGTCTTAGGTTACTCTTGATGTAAAAGCACGTATATGTAATTTATGAAAGACAAATGACCATGTTTGTAGAAAGAAATTATCTATAACATGTTGGATTGTGTGAACTCCAAAAGATTGTTTTCAAAAGTACAGGTCTATTATGTTTTAGTTTCTTAGTGTAAAATGTTTACTAATGTTCTACAAATTTTCATTTTATCTTCTAAGAACCATGAACCATAAATCTTTACATAATTACTATGCCTCTTATCTTGTTTCAAAGATAGCTATAAGTTAACTTGTGATAATAATGGTTGTATAGAAATATTAATTTATCTCAAGGATATATAGTCTTGTGGGTCATTTAGGGATATCAACTTAAATTTAATCCTCAGACATTAATCATTTTCTTAATTGGACCATGAATGTAAAGTAAAAGGAGGATTTTATTAGATCATGTTTTAGAGAAATGAATATGGAGTAAAAATAACCATGTTTGATTATAAATGTTCTTGTATTTAACACATTATTTTCACATATTATAACCTCTTTAAAAATTTACGATGTGCAATTCATAAGAGAAACTATTCCCTCTTGTGATAGGGCAATTTCTTGAATTAGTTTTGAATAAAATGGAGACTTCCTGTCATGCCCCACAAGGGAACCGGGGAAGAGAACAAAGATTCTCTTTGTAAAAGAAAAACCTAAGTAATGATTTATGAAAAATTTTTAACTTAGGAAAATAATTATATGAACAAAACTTAAACTTAGTTTCCTCCCAAGGTTCCCTTCTATTTAAATGCATGATTCATTTAAGTCCATTAAGTAAACTAACAACAAGATATACTTCTCAAAGAAAATTACATCACATCACTATAAGATTCTTATTAAGAACTACAAAGTACTTTCATTTCAATTTTCCATTTAAAATCATCTATATTCCTAAGTATCCTTTATGAACAATATAACTTTTAAATCAAATAGAATCATCTAAATCATTTGATATATTGCAAGTAATGCATTTTTGTTTTTCAATAGCCTCTCCTTGAATCATCACTAATTAAAATCATACTATTTAACTAAAAATCATTTTCTTTTCCAACATACATCTTATACATAAAGTTCACATCTCCCTTTCCCTTTTATTAAGTCTACCCATTCCAAATACTTCATTTTGAATTACATCAATGATTTCATTACATTCATCTCCACTTGGGAGGTAACAATAACTTTACATCATGATAGATAATTACAAAGCCTTCAATTCTTCAAAAATGGTACATAAGCAAGCATGAATCTTCAAACACTACATCTGCAAAAGATACCTCGATAAAAATATTTACCACCCAACCACGTGGATACCCAAAGGCCCACTCCCCCATGCTAGGAGATAAATACCAAGGTCCATAAAGAAGGAATAGCTAGGCCAAACCTAGGGTCGGGTTACCTTTCCCAAATAGCAAATGAAAAGAAAGCCAAAGTATAAATCTTTCCCCAAACAGGTTCTAAAGCTTGGTAGAAACTCTAAGAAACAACCTAAGTGAGTGTCATCACATAGCCCTCACTCCTTGGGTTGTCTTGGTACTAGCCACTCCGAGCCCCGGCCCCCAGTAGGCACATGTAGGATCGAACGCCTTTCGTACAAACAAGCACCATTTGATCATACCTACTCATAGGTACCTTCTCCCACTCCCATCCATAGCCTTTACTAGCACTAATGGCATGGGTGAGGCACTTTTAATCTTTTTTAATGTTTGAACCCATTCCCATAAGTTTAATTAAATTTTCACTTTGTTAAATAACTCTTCAGTCAGTTATCCTAGTTCTAGCCACTTAGGGCCCCAGCCCCGCACTGAGAGCCACTCACTAGGTGTCGTTAGGTTTTCTACCCTTAACCCACATATCACAATCACATCATATATAGTAAAAACATATCATAAACACCTTGTAAGACTGCATCAAAGAGGAGAAAATAATAAGATAGTTTATGGATATATAGAGAAATTAGGAACATTTAAGGATGTTTAGAATGATCTTGATCTTCTTAGACAACCCTAAACCCTAAAATGCTTCCTACACACATCCTAACCCTATTAAGGCATCTAAATGCACTAATCATAACCTCCACCAAATAAGGAATGAACAAATTTAAGGTTTACACAAAGTTCCATACACCAAAAGATAATGCTCCATGAACTTCATTCTAAGCCTAAAATTTGACTAAGCCTGAAATTTGACTAAGTCTGATTTTATTAAAAATCTAAAATTTACAAGTTACAACTTAACTCCTAGGAAGTTGAAACCTATCTCAATCAATCCAAAAGGTACCTAATCCCTTTATACAAGTATAACTTTAAGTATAAGTTAAGAAATTAAAGTACGTAAACTTATACTTCAATGTTATACTTGTATAAAGTGAGAATATAATTATTGTACTAATTGGTTTAAATATTACACTTGTTCAACTTCAAGCCTGATATAAATGATCAGCTAAACATGCATAAAGAACACAGGTAAAAACTATTATTCGGCCAAATGACAGAGAACCAAAACACAAGAATAAAACTATGTTCAAACTCAGGATTCTATAAACTTCTACAAATGGCTAGCTGGCATAACAAAATGACAGAATAAAAGCAATGACGCAATGTTATAAATGGCTGGAATAATACATATAAAACCAAAAACAACTAGCATGGTACAATAATACAACTTGTATTTGTATAAATGTTTATGCAATAATAATGTACAAACATTTCTACAATAATACAATAATACATATTGCAATAATGCATAAACATTTTGCACTAATACATTAATACATAATATAATAATACACAAAGGTTTCTGCAATAATACAATTATACAAAATATAATTAAGTATAAATGACACAGAATAAATTATTATTAAAATGACAGAATGCTACAATAATATAGCATTTGAAATACAATGATATATCATTTCTATAATGTATGGATGGCTGGCAAAATAATACAATAATATATATATATATATATATATATATATATATATATATATATATATATATATATATATATATATATATATATATATATATATATATATATATATATATATATATATATATATATATATATATATATATATATATATATATATATATATGACCAGCAATAATACAATAATGTATCAACATCCTGTAATAATAATAATACAAATAGTACACAAACACAGAGACTTTCAAACAAATCTCAAAACAACAATTCATATTATAAAATAGATTTATTTCTCAGGATGGATTCCAACCTGGATTCCTACGAAGATCAGTTGATGAAGAAGAATACAAGCTTCTAAATCTCTTCTAGCACTCCTTTGAATTCCTCCTACAGGCAAGCTCCAATCTCCTTTAGAGAAAAATCAATTTTCTCTCCTCTCTAAACTATAGAAATATCCTAAAATTAAAATCCTCAAAACAAGATTTCTTTTCCAACTCCCACACACAGGAAAGTCTTTCCTATAAATAGAATGGAGGAGGTGGTTGCACAGGTAATCCAACCGATGCAACCATCTCAACTATCCATCTGTTAATAGTTAATGAGATGGTTTGCAAAACCATTCCTGAAAAGGGAGAATAATTTTAAAATAAAACTATAATCCATGTTCCCTAAATTTAAGGGAGTCAAAATAAATAATATAATCTTAAAATAATTTACTAATTTATTTAACCATGGTAATAGAATCTACTAATCCTATTTACCATTTATAAGAATAACTTAGATTTATATTTATCCAAAATAACTTTCCTTCACACTATTAATTTAATTATATAATATTAATATATATATATATATATGTATTCATAGGCATGTGTGTGCACCCACATGCTTATGGTACATATATCATAAGTAAGACACACTATTACAATTATTAAATATTTAAGAATAACATTATTATTAAATATATTATTTATTTATACACTAATCCATATTCTAAAATATATATTAGGTAGCTACTAACATAAGTTAGATTTTACCACTATTTATTTAAAACATTTTATTATTAATATTGCCATAAACACTTTGTTATTATGAGTATTATAAAATAATACCATAAAATTATTCATTATTATAAATATTAAAATCACATGATTTACTCACA